>JAOVYV010162622.1:0-10335 GCA_025674545.1 Hassar affinis
TGTGACTGTAAATGGAATTTGTTTACTAATCAAAATAGCAACTCCTCTTGATTTAGAATTAAATGAAGATGCATACACCTGGCCCACCCATTCTCTTTTCAATTTTTTATGTTCCATATCATTCAAATGTGTTTCCTGTAAATAAACAATCTCAGCTTGTAATTTTTTAAGATATGTGTATACCCTTTTTCTTTTGATTGGGCTATGTAAACCCTTAACATTAAATGATACAAATTTAAGTGTGTTTGTCATAAAACACAGTTACTATATAAAAACTACCTTGGCCAGATAGAATTCTCATTAGCAAGGCATACTGATCAAAATGTCTCTCCCAAACAAATAATAAAATACACTGAAGTAAAACAAAAATCACACTCTCCTCATCTATCGATCCAAAACACTCGATAATACAATGAGTAAGCATCGTAGGGGAACATAATAGCTCGTCCTTCATCTTGTATCTCAGTCGAACCAAGAGCTCCTCAAAAGTACAAGTGAACGCAACCAAAACATTCACACCATGATTAGATCCCAACCAAAGCAGGCTATTGAGACATAGGTGTTATATGGAATAAATATACAAGTAAAAGAAGGTAAAAAAAAAAATCTTATTTACATTATATGAAACAGCAGTTTCCACTTGTATAACGCCACTACAACGTAGGAATATTGACAGAATAAACATCTAGCCTACCTGTTGTGTTGGGATCATAAATCTTAAATAAAACAATTCAACCAGTCCAGAAGGATGATGCCAGCGGCATTAATCTCTATGATCTCTATGACACTTCCAAGTGGTGCATCATTCAAGTTTGATCCTCATCTAGAAACTTGGACACGTCTCCTGGTGTGTTGAATAAGCGGAATTTCCCTTCCTCTAGTTGTACTCTCAGTCGTGCTGGGTAGATGATGTAGCAGGTGAATTTCTTCTCCTTCAAAGCCTTTAATGCTGGAATCATCTGCTTGCGGCGCCTCATAAGCTCCGGACTCATGTCAGGGAAAAAGTTCACTCTTTCCTCCTGGACAGAGATGTTTCCTTTCTCTTTGGCGAGTCACAAGATCTTTTCTCTATCTTGATAGCGAAGAAAGCGGATCAGAACAGGTCTCGGAGGTTTGTTCAATGTAGGTTTGGAGCTCGGAGTGCGATGAGCGTGCTCAATGTCCAGCGGGCTGGAAAAGTTAGCTGCTCCTAGGACTTGGCGACCCTCTGTGCCCTCCTTCAGGCCCACAATGCGAATGTTGTTTCGCCTGCTGTAATTCTCCAAATAGTCTACTTTGCTTTTAAGAAACTCATTATCTTTCAGCAGCTGGGTTACTTGTTGTTCATGTCTGCTTACGATGTCCTCTGTGTCGCTAATGCGCTGCTCCGGATCTGTTGTCCTCGTAATCAGGCCATTCAGGGTAGAGCACAGCATTTTGAAGCTCGGTTGTGTTGGAATCAATTTTCTGTGAGAGAGTTTTGTTGCCTTCTTTAATTTCTCTAAGAAGGACTGCAAGCATACCTGGGGAGCTTTCAGCGTCCGAGTCTTCATCATCCTTTAGCTGTTCTTGGTCGCTATCTTTGGCTTCGTCGCCATCATATATTTGGGTGGTTTTCTGTCCGTCTTTTCTCATTTTGGATCGAAGGTCCATCATCAAGAGGTGGTTGGAGGGTTCCAGCGAAAACTGGGAACAACCTAGGACATAGTCCAGCGTTTTTTTAACACAATTTAAAGAAAGAGTTGAGGAGCTCGAGCGGTCGCATCTTTTCAGCTAGGTGGCATCACGTGACCCCCGTGAAAGCTACTTTAGTTAAAAGAAAAACAATACCCCAGGAGTCAGCGAGAGCAGGGGTGGAAGATGACTTACAGGCAGATAACACGGTTACAGACTCTGGAACGGATATAACTACGAGAAGTGGGTTAAACATAGGGGTAGTTGGGATAGTAGGGGGAAAGGAATTGCTGAATTGCGTGTGTGGGTGGCGCAAGATAATGTCAGATAGGGGCCTGCGGATTCACCAGGGGAAGATGACGTGCTTGGGTAAAGGAGTGCAGGGTCCCCGCATTGAACAATACTTAGTACAGAATTGTACAAGTCAGGGGGGGTGCTAGTGAGCCAAGATGGAGTAGAGACATGTATTTTATGGCTCCTGCAGATTTTAAAATATTTTTCTCCCAAAAACAATCAACATGGCTAAAATAGGATAGTTCAAAGTTTGGAACCTTAAAGGGACAAAGAACACCGTATACCTACCGCTAAATTTAAGTGCGACGGCAATACATCAAAACTAGCAGCTAAAACGAGATCGGCAAGACAGCGCGAACTTGAAAACAGACACACAACGCAAAAGTCCGAGCATGACGGAGGAAGTAAAAGCCGAACTTTTAGCCTCCATACGAGGTGATATTTCCAAAATCATAAGAGAGGAAATACGGAGCGCACTGTCTGAAGACCTCGACGCTCTTAAGGCCGACATTAAGGCTGCGCGGGCGAAATAGCTAGCAATGCCACCGCAACGCGAGCAGAAATTACCTCCATGAAAACGGACATTGAAGAGGTGAAAGGTGGATTGTCTACGTGGTCTGACGAGGTAGCTACATTGCAGACTACTGTAACCGAACTTAAGAGGGAACTAGTGAAACTAAAGGACAAGTGTGAGGACATGGAGGGGAGAATGAGGCGCGGGAACATTCGTATAGTTGGCGTTGACGAGCAGCCAAACTCCGACAGCCCCAACGAGGTCTCCAAAATTATCAAAGAAGCGCTACAGATAGACCGTGATATAAAGGTCGGTACGGAAAGCTCTGCGTGGACGGAGTGAAGTGCCCTTTGGATTATTATTCCCAGCAAGATTCAGAATCACCTATAAAGAGGACAGCAAGGAGTTCCGAGACCCCAAACAGGCCATGGACTACATTAAGGAGACTATCCTTCCCATCACAGATACTGAAACTGAAACTTAAAACTGTAATAAAGACTAACCTGAGACAAACTAGAACAATACATCCTAACAGCCGAATATGGTACTTTGCCTTTGTTGTAAGCTGCCCTTTGACCATTAACAGTGAGTATGAACGTCTCACTTTTCCATAATGGTATGTCTCAGGAAAAATGTCCTACACAGTTGCGTTTAACTAATCGTAATACATAAAGTTAAGGCTAGAATTGGGTTACACGTTCTGTATGAATATTCTTTAAGTTTGTATATGTTGTTAAAGTACGTACATTCATGTATATCTGCAGGAGCCTGAACTCCTACATATTATTTCTTTATACTTTCACCTGTTTACTGATATTGTACACAGCCAAATTTTTGTGGCTTGTGTCTATTGCCGCTTACACATAGTGGCTAGGGTCTTAAACCCACGGTCGGTACTATGCTAGTAACTAGCACTGTTAACGAATGTTGTGTTCTATGCTTTCCGATCCCTCTGTACCCCGAGGTTTGAACCACACTTAAACCAGAACATCTCCATCTCAGCTTTACCAAGTTTGATAGTATTGTCCAGCGTTGTTGTATCTTGTGTCTCCATTTTGGTCTTCAGCATTTACCTTACCCTAATGATCAGTCATGCATGTCAACCGGCCGTCTTTGCCTCCTACATGATCTCTTGATATTAAATATCCTATAAAATAGCCATGAGTACATTAACCGTAATAAGTTATAATGTGAAGGGTCTCCATGGTCCAATCAAAAGAAAGAAGATATTACTGCAGCTCAAACAATCAAAGTGTCAAGTAGCGCACCTACAGGAAACACATTTATCAGATGAGGAGCATGAGAAATTGAAAAAGTCTTGGGCTGATAAAGTCTTTTACTCATCACATTGGGTTTTGTGAAAGGCGCTATATATAAAATATACTTATTATTATTATTATTATTACATTGTACTTGTAGGAAAAGGGGTGTGGCAATACTGATACACAAGCAAATTAACTTTACCGAAACATTGGTAAATAAAGATAGGGAGGGCAGATTCATACTGGTAAATGGGATAATTGATGGAATTGCAGTATCTTTTATAAATGTATATGCTCCTAATGAAGACACGCCAGGGTTTGTTAAGTCAGTTTTTAACGTGATAGCAGAATACAGCTCTGGTCTTCTGATTATGGGGGGAGACTTTAATTGTGTTATGTCAAAATTAGACAGACAACCCCTTTCTCAAGCACCCATATCTAAAATGGGTAGGATGCTTAAAACTTATCTGCAGAAGCCGGATTAGTGGATATATGGCAAACCAAATTCCCAAAGGAGAGGAATTTTACCTTTTATTCGAACAGACATGCATCATATTCGCGGATTGATTACTTTTTCACTGCTAAAGCTGAGCTACACAGAATCGAAGATATCACAATATTGCCCATCACAATCTCTGATCATGCACCTGTTAAGCTCCAGTGGGACATAGGCCTGACTACATCATTCAAACAATGGAGACTTAATGCTTCTTTGCTCAATGACAATGATTTCATTGCCCTCATCAAAACAGAGTTTAGGCATTACTTAGACACAAATAGAACACCTGAAACGTCTCCTATCATGTTGTGGGACTGTGCAAAGGCCTATTTAAGGGGCAGTATTATTTCCTATGCATCTGCAAAAAAAGGCAAAAAGCAGCCAAACAGCAAGAATTAGAGGAAAGGATAAGAGAACTGGAATGTATTCATAAACAGAGCAGATCATCCAACATTTTGAATGATTTAAATACAACCCGCAGAGAGCTCCAAGACTTACTGTCGGCAAAGATCGAGGGAAACCTCCATTTTGTCAGACAACAGTATTATGAAAATGGAAATAGAGCAAGTAGACTTTTAGCTCTTAGACTTGAATGTAGTTCAAAAATTAAAACTAGGTTCTAAATCCGTGACAAAACCAAGAGAAATAGCCAAAACGTTTTTATAAAGCCTTATACAAAGATACTGATACATGTCCTGATGAGGTGAGTATAGCAAATTTTTTACAAAATATAAATATTTCTGAGTTACCTGACACAGTAGCTAAAGAATTGGATGAGCCAATTAAGGAAGAGGAAATAAAAAAAGTCATTTCATCCCTTAAGAATAATAAAAGTCCTGGTCCAGATGGTTTCATAAATGAATTCTATAAATGTTTTGGAGATATTCTTAGCTTGCATTTATTGGATGCATACCACTATGCACTAGAGACCAAAACAATGGCGCCATCGTAGTCTGATGCAACAATAGTGGTATTGCATAAAGACGGTAAAAACCCTACCGATTGTGGCTCGTATAGACCACTGTTTATGCTTAATGGTGATGTACGTATCTTGACAGCTATACTCGCTAGACGTTTAAATTGCATAATAACTCAAATTATACATCCGGACCAAACTGGGTTTATTATTGGGAGGCACTATGGAAACAATTTGCCCCGTTTATTGAATATTATATCTCATCAAAAAGAAAATAAATCTATAACAACTATAATTTCTTTGGTCGCGTATCATGGAAATATTTGATACAGACATTAAAGAGGTTTAAATTTGGGCCCAATTTTGTAGATTGGATACGCACACTGTACTCATCTCCACAGGCGGATGTCAGAGTCAATGGCTATAGATCTGCAAGGTTTAACTTAGAGCGTGGTTGTAGGCAGGGATGCCCAATGTCACCCCTTCTATTTGCAATTAGTATTGAACCGCTGGCCCAACTTATCAGGGATGATGATGTCATCAAAGGGATTCTGATTGGTGCAGAAGAGCACAAAATTTCGTTATATGCAGATGATGTTCTATTATATCTAACAGAGCCGGTATTATCAATTACACGATTGATGGGAATGATTTCTACATATGGTTATTTTTCGGGATATAAAATAAACATTGATAAGACAGAGGCAATGGATGTTAATGGCAATGTCCCACTGAGGGTAAAGCAGCTAAGTGGTTTTAGGTGGCCTAGAGAGGGCATTAATTACTTAGGTATCAATATCCCCTTCTCACTATACGATTTGTACCACGCTAACTACAGTAAAATGCTGAACTCAATCAAAAATGACCTAGAACGGTGGTCAGCGTTACCTCTCACCGTCTTTTGCCGCATAGAAACTATTCGTATGAATGTTCTCCCAAGATTGCTATATTTATTCCAAATGTTACCAATAGGAATCCCAAAATGCACATTTGTAGAATTGTAGAATTGGATAAAATAATCTAAATATTTATATGGCAAAATAAGCACCCCTGCATAAAATATAATACAATCCAAAAAAGCAAGGCAGAAGGGGGACTTAATCTTCCTGTCCTAAAATACTACTTTTGGGCTGCACAATTAAAGCTGTTAATCTCATGGATCCGAAACGATACTCACACATGATGGCTGGGTATTGAACAAACAATGTGTTCTGAACCGTTAAGGGTGTTGCCATTTTTAGACATTTCAACAAAAGGCCTATCATTGTGGACTAGAGCCACATTTGGAATAAAGTTAGGGCTGCATTTAAGATGCCAAAAGTACTCTCAATTCTGACCAGCACTGGACATATTAAATCCTTCATTCCTAATAGCCTGGATAAAGGTTTTGTAAAATGGGCTGGGCAGGGGCTTATGTTTATTCATCAGTTAATAGACAAAAACAACCTTATGTTGTTTGAACAGCTACGCAGACATTTTCAACTTCAAAAAAATGATTTCTTTAGATATTTACAGTTGCATTTCTTTTTGACTACACATAGGGAATGGGAAAGAAAACTAAATCCTATACCAATAGAGAACCTCTTATCCCAATTCCAAAAAGGTGAAGGGGATAAGAAATTGATAAAATTCTACAAGGTATTTCTATCAATGTGTCAGCATAAACCTGCTCAGACAAAACAAAGATGGGAGGCAGAGACGGCCAAAACCATTTCTGATGAAATGTGGGAGGAGGCATGGACAGAGGCGCATCAAACTACAAACTCAAATATGTGGCGGGAATTTAAGTGGAAAATCGTTAGTAGGTATTTCAGGACCCCAGATGTAGTTGCTAAGATGGACCCTAAAGTACCAAGCTTATGCTGGAGGAACTGTGGCACTGCAGTGCCTAACCACACACATGTCTTTTGGACATGCCCTAAACTACAAACCTTCTGGGATGCTGTGTACAGGACTATAAACCAGATCTTTCAGGTAGTCATACCAAAGGATGTTACAGTCGCAGTACTCGGGATCATCCCAGCAGATGTACAGGGAAGGAATAAGTCGTATCTTTTAAATATTTTTTTTGCTGCAGCCTTGAAATGCATCACTATTAAGTGGATGCAATTGGAACCTCCCTCCTACAACGCTTGGGTCCAAAAAGTAGCCAAACTCTACCAAATGGAAAAGATAACATACATGATTAAGACTTCAAGAGACTATCTTCAGACTACGGTGGGACAATGCAAAAACTCTATTCACGTAATTGACTGTAAGGTGGGGGTGACACAAACTTGCCATTTAATGTAGTCCACTCTGTCCTGGCCAAATTGAGTGGCTGAGACCTTGTGGAACCTGATGTAGTGTACTATGCTGAGATGCTTATTTTATTGTATTGAGTGTGGTCTCAATATTCAACTTTTCCTTCTGCTAATTACCTTCTGTTGTACAGATGTGAGACTTACTCTGTTGACGATTAAAATTAATAAGTAAGTTCTAAAAAAAAAAAAAAAAATTTTCAAGTCAGTCGGCTGAAGTCCAGTGGCAGATTACAGACCACAGTTCACAGGATATCAATGTCCCTGGTACTATGGATGTTCACTCAAGCACAGGTGGACCAGAGGAGGAAAGAGGTGTTGATAGGCAGAGGGATATTAGAAAGCAGATGAGCAGGGAGAAAGGAATGTGTCAGAAAGCAAAGATTAAATGGCCAAATGCTGGAGATGAGACAGCATGGAAGTGTGTTAATGATGATTTAAGAGGTGTGTTGGAGGGATTAAAGGGAACAGCAGAGAGTAAACTGAATAAACTAGGCAAAGTTATCTATGACTATGGAATGTCAAGATTTGGTGTTGTACAGAAGAAAAGACAGAGGCAAGAGGTAATTAAATCAAGGCAGCAGGTGGAAATAGAGAAAATTGTTAAGGAGTCAAGGCTACTGAGAAAACAGTGGAAGCGGGGAAATGAGGAAGAGAGAGAGGGTATTGAGTTATTACAGGATGAGTTGAAAAGTAAGTTAGGGAAATTGCGGCGAGCAGAGGCTACGAGGAAGAGGAGAAAGAAAAAGGAGCGGGCTAGAGCAGCATTTTTTAGAGATCCGTTTAGATTTGCGAAGGCGTTGTTTAATAAAGAGAAATCAGGCAACCTAAAGGTGGGTAAGAAGGAGTTAGAGGAGCATTTGCAGAAGGTATACATAGATGAGCTAAGGGTTAGTGCACTGGAGCTGCCAGCGGACATCCCGCCAGTAGGCGAGCTAAAGTGGAGTGAGGTACAGGATGTAGTGCGATGTGCAAAGGCAGGCTCAGCCCCATGGCCAAATGGAATACCATATAGATTATATAAAAGTGCACCAGATGTTTTGAAATTTCTATGGAAACTAATGGCGGTAGTTTGGAAGAAGAGGGTTATCCCAAAGGACTGGCGAAGAGCAGGTGGCATTCTTATTCCAAAAGAGAAGGATTCAGTGGCAGTGCAGTCTCAGCCATGGATAAATGCAAAATTCAGTGAAGGACAACAGACATCATGCCACTTTTGGAAGGTAGCAGCCAACACCAAGTAAATCAGCAGAGTGTAGTCTTTTTGGGACACTTGCATTATGTGTGTTTTACCATAGGTTAATCATAGGTGGGGTTACCATAGGTGGGGTGTGATTTACCACAGGTTAGATATGGCAACAGCTCCAGTTTAGCAGCTTTTAACGATTAGCATTTACGTCATGGTCAAGTGGTCATCTGTGCTGAAGAACTTTTTTTATCTGCTAATGATCAATTTGTTGTGGCATACTTCAAGGCAGGGCCTTAAGTCCAACTACCATATTTTGAATTCCCAAATTATGACATAATTTGTACTTTGGTGCCTCTGCCCCCAAACATGCTCAAGAAACACTAAATAGCAACATGTGCATTGATATCAAAAGGCATGTACAATGTACCATAAAGCATTGTCAAATGGGTTATTTTTTTATGGACTTTAGATGGGATCTTGAGTCAGACCAAAAAGTTTGGTATAGATAGCCCCGATCAGTGTGCCAAATTTCACATTTACCATACCATTATACTTTTACCATACCATAGCCGTAAATCTTGTTTGGTATCCAGACTTCAGCACTTTTTACCATACACTTCTTGGGGTTGTCATTGACACCCTAGCCAGAAGAAGAAAATGTAGTTGGAGAAAAGGTAAAAACACAATGGGTGCCTGCAAAATTTTATTTCCAGTTTGGCCCTGCATGTTCAACTGCACTGTAATGCAAATATCTAATCAGCTAATCACATGGCAGTAAATCAATGCATTTATGCATGTACAGGGGTTAGACAATGAAACTGAAACACCTGTCATTTTAGTGTGAGAGGTTTCATGGCTAAATTGGAGCAGAGTGTGAAGGTTCAATTAGCTGGGTGAGAGCACAGTTTTGCTCAAAATATTGCAATGCACACAACATTATGGGTGGGGGATATTTTCTTGGCACACTTTGGGCCCCTTAATACCAAATGCATATTATTTAAATACCACAGCCTATCTGAGTATTGTTGCTGACCATGTCCATCCTTTTAAGTTCTCAGTGTACCCATCTTCTGATGGCTACACTATCAATCCAATAGAGCACCTTTGAGATGTGGTAGAATGGGAGATTTGCATCATGGATGTGCAGCTGGCAAATCTGCAGTAACATTATGATGCTATCATGTCAATATGGACCAAAATCTCTGACAAATTTTTCCAGAATCTTGCTGAATCTATTCCATGAAGAATTAAGGTAGTCCTAAAGGCATAAGGGGGCCCAATCTGGTACTAGCAAGTACCTTGCTAGTTCCAGAAGTGACTGGTGAGTGTATAAGACTTAAGGTTGCAAAGTATTCATTAGATTCTAATGACAATTATGTCAAAATATCTTGGGTGACATTTTTTTTTACAAGAATTGTGTACTGATGTATAAAATGGAAAAAAGATTGCATAATATGAACATACCATGTTAAAATTACTTTAGTGCTTGGAACCCTGCTGTTTTTATTTAGGATTTTTATTATTAGCTGTCCAAGTTAAAATCACCCACAGTCACAGAGGTTTCAACACATGTATTTCATTATGCCTACACCATACAAAATTAGTCTGAACAGTGTCGTTTGACTAAATACAGCCAGTCAGTCAGTCAGTCAGTCAGTCATTATCTGTACCGCTTATTCCCAGTTACGGGGTCACGGGGGAGCCGGTGCCC
>JAOVYV010162638.1:0-10335 GCA_025674545.1 Hassar affinis
GACTCCACACAGAAAGGACCCAGACCGCCCCACCCGGGGATCGAACCCGGGACCTTCTTGCTGTGAGGCGATAGTGCGAGCCACCGTGTCGCCCACCAGTCAACAAAACAATCTGAAATTCTGAATTAGATGAATGAGGACATTGTTGAGTTTGTGTGTGTTAGGTCCAAATAGGTTAAATGGATTCATTTTCCATTTAAAAACAAAAACTGCTTTTTATTTAATTTTTGTTTTACCTATAACCAAAATAAGCTAGTATTAAATAGACCCATTTTATTAGTTCTTTATCACCACCAAAATCTCAAATATCCATGAATCCAAATATAAAAGATGCCCATTTTACTATTGTCAGGTCTGTGCTAGATTCAGCATCAAACCTAGCATTCTCACAGGATTTAGTCATGGCTGCTGAGAACTCAACTTCCCATTTTCCAAGCTCAAGTTTGCCAAGCTACTGATCAGACACACCTGGGACTCATTACATGCTCTCTATATAAGCACACTTTTCAGAATGCTCACGGCAAACTCTTGTTCGCTGTACCCTTACCTGTTAACACACATTGTACGCTTGCTATTCTAACTTTGACCCTTCCTATAATTTTGGCTTTTGTGTTTTCTGTTTTTTTTTTTTTTGGTTGAGGTTTTAACTGGATCAAATAAAATGTGATTTGGCCTATACATATTTAACATCTGATTGTTTCTGTTCTATTGTGCCCTGAATTTGAATGTTGACTCTTGATTATTCAGCTTTAGACAAGGTATATGCTTTCCTTACAGATACAGTACTTTTTTAAATGAAATTAAAAAAATTTATGGAAAAATTTAAAATTAGAGAAAGAACAGGAGAGAGGGGTAGAAACACACAAAGAAAGTGAGATGATTTGTAGCTGATTACATTTTAAGGTATAGCGATATCAGGCTTTGTCAAGACCTCCAACTAAAACTCCACTATCTTTTAAACTTTACTCTTTCCAGGATGAAAGAACAGTCTAACAGACCTTATATCTAGGACCCTCCAAGCTACATCCTCATTATCTTCAGACTTTATGATCCTCTGTTCTAACTAATTAAGACTTCTCCTGTTTTTTGGCCATCTGGCCAAGGCTTCAGCATGTCTATAACCCCACTAGGCTAAGTAACCATAAACAAATGTATGACTTATCTATAAGTAGAATCCATTGGACTAAGTACTATACTCAGATTTTCAATATATTTCCCAAGATTAAATGTTTAATTCCAAGTTGACCTTTTGATTGGTTACTGATTAATTCAATACAACAGTGCTACTGGAATTTTTAAACACTCTGGAGGTCATAAAAAAGAGGTCATAATGTTATGCCTATTCAGTGTAGAGTCACTCTCAAAAGTGATTACACCCCTCACATTTCTACAAATATATTTTCATGGGACAACACTATAGAAATAAAACTTGGACATAACTTAGTGTACTCAGTGTACAGCTCATGTAGCAGTATAGATTTACTGTCTTTTGAAAATAACCAATTGGGTTTAAGTCTAGAGACATACTTGGCCAATCCACCACCTTTACCTTCAGCTTCCTCAGCAAAGCAGTTGTCATCTTGGAGGCGTGTTTGGTTGATATCATGTTGGAAAAAATTCCATGTGGCCCAGTTTCTGAAGGTAGGGGATCATGCTCTGCTGGAATTCATGTTTCCCTCAATGAACCACAGCTCCCCAGTGCCGGCAGCACTCATGCAGCCCAAGAATATGATGATACCACCACCATGCTGGACTGTTGGCAAGATGCAGTTATTGTTGTACTCCTTACCAGGGCGCCGCCACATATGCTGGCCACCATCTGAGCAAAACAAGTTTATCTTGGTCTCATCAGATCACAAGACATGGTGTCAGTAATCTATGTTCTTGGACTGCTTGTCTTCAGCAAACTGTTTGTGGGCTTTCTTGTGCATCAGGTTCAGAAGAGGCTTCCTTCTGGGATAACGGCCATGCAGATCATGTTGATGCAGTGTGCCGCATATGGTCTGAGCTCTGAAAGGCTGACCTCCCACTTCTTCAACCTCTGCAGCAATGATGGCAGGCCTCATGTATCTCTTTTCTGAAGCCAACCTCTGGATATGATGCTAAACATGTGTATTAAACTTCTTTAGTCAACCCTGGCGAGGCCTGTTATGAGTGGAACCCATCCTGGAAAAATGCTGTATGACCTTGGCCAAAAGTGCTATAGCTCAATTTCAGGGTGTTAGCAATCTTCTCATAGCCTAGGTCATATTTGTGGAGAGCAACAATTCTATTTCTCACATATTCAGAGAGTTCTTTGCCATCAGGTGCCATGCTGAATGTCTAGTGGCCAGTATGTGAGAATCACACCCAAAGCACCAAATTTAACAGCACTGCTCCCCATTCACACCTGAAACCTTGTAACTCTAACAAGTCACATGACACCATGGAGATAGAACAACATAATTGGACACAATTTGGACATGTTCACTGTGAGGTGTACTCACCTTTATTGCCATCTGGACATTAATGGCTGTGTGTTGAGTTATTTTCAGAAGACAATACTGTACACTGACTAGTCTAATTTGTATCTAAGTTTCATTTCTATAGTGTTGTCCCATGAAAAGTTATAATAAATTATTTGCAGAAATGTGAGGGATGTACTCACTTTTGTGATTGACTGTATATTCCACAAGTCTGGAATAACACAGGACACAGTGTAGGCCATGTTGGTGCTATAATGTGCTATGCACATTATACTGCTACTTCTGGAATACAGAACAAGCAACTGCTGATCATGATTCATATTTTATAAATATGTGTTCATTTTAAAATGCTTTTTTTATGTTTTCCCCAGTTAAGAAGTGAAGATGAACACCAGAGGTTGTGCCTATTTTAGGTCATGGCAGTGCAGATGGAATGCTTTAGAGAAAGAGACAGACAGATATGCTGGTGACTATTATGATGGACATGCACAAGTGTGAAGAGGTGAATCCAACAGCACATCAGTCAGCACAACCTAATGCAGCACTTGGAAGCAGATAAGAATGGTTGAATTTGAGTAGAAGGGTTTAGCAGCTGTCTACTGTGTGTTTATGAGAAGTGCTGCAAAATAGGCCAGCTTGTAAAGTGTGGTTATTATAGTGCATAAGCTAGAAACAAGTTCAATGAATAGGTCTCAAAGGAAAGTATAAGACACATGCATAAGGAATAAGGACACTGAGAAGACCTTAATGTTATTCAGAAAGTAATACAATAAGGGCACAACAGTCTGAACATCCTGATTTTTGTATTTATGTAAATTATCATGAATGAAAGTATATAATGCTACAAAGATTTTGACAAAGCTATTTAAACTTTTGCTATATTCCCCTTTCCAGACTAACAGATATGCTTTGTTGTCTCCATCAAAAAGAGTTGTTCATAAGAATACCAGCTGGTGTTGAGGGACCAGCAGAGTTTCTCCATTAGGTGAACTTTAAGGAATTTAGTGATCTTGATGATATCTATAGAAGAGCTGTCCATAATCAGCGAAAGGTGGTCACTCTGTGAATATCTGAGGTCAACAATCACTTTAGTTTTGTCTAACTTCAGATACAGATTGTTGACCCATTGCACCTCCTCTCTGTATGCTGACTCATTGTTCACGCTGAGTCGACCCTCCATGGTTGTGTCATTAGTAAACTTGGTAATGTGGTTTGACCTGTGCATTGCTGCACAGTCGTGTGTCAGCAGAGGAAACAGCAGTGGACTGAGCACAATAATGTTCATTATGAGGCTACTATTCATAGGGCTGCCTTGCTACCTGCTCTGAAGGCAGACTCAGGTCCTCAGTGCACACACCTCTCATCCACAGGATCTTGTTGGGTCATGTGGTGATTGTCTTGGAGATAGTGACATCTTCAGTGCACTTGCTGATATACCTGGTCCCTGATGAAATGTACTCTTCCAAGCAGATGTAGTGGCCATCAGTTGCAGCCTTCCTAAACATGCCTCAGTCAGTATAGTCAAAACATTCCTGGAGAGCAGAGATGGCTTTTCACCTACATCTGAACCAGTTTAGAGCACCTGTTGAGCAGTCGGTATGCTGGAATTAACATAACAGTGATGTGGTTATGATATTGGGAACTGGGAGCTTTTGGTGGCAAAGTCCTTAAGAAGTAAAGACACTAGGTGATTTCACATCAACCAGTTCTAAGAACTACTCTGGGGGAACGGCCCCGAGAACTGCATTCATTCCAGGGCTTTTTTCAAAGTTTTGAATGTCTAAAGAATGTTTAAAGCCTGCATTAGAGAAAACTGATCTTGGCTCTCTGTGCCACTCACAAAAAGAGCTGTTGTAATTGGAATGCATGCAAGATGTGGCTGAGAACTAATTTACTGTAACAAAGATATGAGCAAGCATGATAAAACAGTCTGGGGTCTCCGTTGTCATATTTTGCACTTCATAATGTGCCACACATTTTCAATGGGAGACGGGTCTGGAGAGCAGGCAGGCCAGTCTAGTACCCGCACTCTTACTATGAAGCCACACTGATGTAACAGGTGCAGAATGTGGCTTGGCATTGTCTTGCTGAAATAAGCAGGGACATCCCTGAAAAAGATGTTGCTTGGTTGGCAGCATATGTTGCTCCAAAACCTGTATGTACCTTTCAGCATTAATGGTTCCTTCACAAATGTGAAGGTTACCCATGTCATGGGCACTAACATGCCCCCATACCATCAGAGATGCTGGCTTTTGAACTTTGAGCTGATAATAATCCGGATAGTCCTTTTCCTCTTTGGCCCGGAGGGCACAACATCCATAATTTCCAAAAACTATTTGAAATGTGAACTTGTCAGGCCATAGGACACTTTTCCAATTTGCGTCAGTCCATCTCAGATGAGCTTGAGCCCAGAGAACCCGGGCAGCATTTCTGGGTGTTGTTGATATATGGCTTTTGCTTTTCATGGTAGAGTTTTAACTTGTACTTGTAGATGGAGTGACAAACTATTTTCACTGACAATGGTTTTCAGAGGTGTTCCTGAGCCCTTGTGGTAATATTCATTACAGAATGATGTCAGTTTTTAAAGCAGTGCCGTCTGAGGGATGGAAGGCCACAGGCATTCAATGTTGCTTTTCGGCCTTGTCGCTTACTTGCAGAGATTTCTCCAGAATCTTTTGATATTATGGACTGTAGATAATGAAATCCTTACATTCCTTGCAATTGCATGTTGGAAAACATTGTTCTTAAACTGTTGGACTATTTGCTCACACAGTTGTTCACAAAGTGGTGAACCTCACCCCTTCATCGCTTGTGAATGACAGAGCCTTTCGGGGATGCTCCCTTTGTTTGTTGAGCATTCCTCAACTTTCCCAGTCTTTTCTTGCCCCTGTCCCAACTGTTTTGGAACATGCTGCAGGCATCAAATTTAAAATGAGTGAATATTTGCAAAAAAAAACAATAAAGTTTATGAACATTAAATATTGATATTAAATATGTATTTGTACTGTATTCAATTGAATATGGGTTGAAAAGGATTCGCAAATTCTGTTTTTATTTATGTTTTACTTAACTTGCCAACTTCACTGGAATTGGGGTTGTAGATATAGTACTGTGCAAAAGTTTTTAGGCAGGTGTGCCTAAAAGCTCTACACCTTAGGAGCTCTGCATCTTATATATTGGAACTGTCTTCTGCTGAATCTTATATCTTGATACCAGATACTCACTGCTCTAATTAAAGTGGCAGTTCTGTCAAGAATCCCTTGACTTTCTGGCCCTGACATGGAACACTCCTGAGAACTCTCCTACTCCTGCTGCTCTTTCATATGCTTTCTCCTTCTCTCACTCTGCACAACAGACTGGAAGGTGTGGTGGCACTGGCTTGCTTTTGTCAAAACACTGGTGCTTCACTCCTCTCTCTTTTCCACATCTTTCCATTTGCACCTCTGAATATCATGCTTGCCAAATAAACTCCACTAAACTAAACTTGCCAACTAAACTCCATGTCACTGTTCTTTACCCTCCACCATGTGCTCTAGGTCACTTCATCGAAGAGCTCTTCTCATACTCTTCTGACACTTTCTTTCCAATCGATGATTCTCCACTGATTTTGCTTGGTGACTTTAACCACCCCTCCGAATTAGAATATCATGAAAAAGTTGATTTCTTTCAGTAATTCCATTCAGAAAGTGAAATTTGTATATTATACTCATTCATTACACACAGACTGGTATATTTCAAGTGTTTATTTCTTTTAATTTGATGATTATAACTGACAACTAATGAAAACCCCAAATTCAATATCTCAGAAAATTCGAATATTGTGAAAAGGCTTAATATTGAAGACACTTGGCATCACACTCTAATCAGCTAATTAACTTAAAAGCACATGCAAAGGCCTTTAAATGGTCTCTCAGTCTAATTCCGCTACACAATCATGGGGAAGACTGCTAACTTGACAGTTGTCCAAAAGACGACCATTGACACCTTGCACAAGCAGGGCAAGACACAAAAGGCCATTGCTAAAGAGGCTGGCTCTTCACAGCACATTGTGTCCAAGCACATTAACAGATAGTGGCAAAGGGAAGGAAAAGATATGGTAGAAAAAAAGTGTACAAGCAATAGGGATAACCGCACCCCGGAGAGGATTATGAAACAAAATCCATTCAAAAATGTGAAGGAGATTCACAAAGACTGGGCTGCAACTGGAGTCAGTGCTTCAAGAACCACCACGCACAGACCTATGCAAGACATGGGTTTCAGCTGTCACATTCCTTGTATCAAGCCACTTTTGAACAAGAGACAGCATCAGAAGCGTCTCTCCTGGGCTAAAGACAAAAAGGACAGGACTGCTGCTGAGTGGTCCAAAGTTATGTTCTCTGATGAAAGTAAATTTTACATTTCCTTTGGAAATCAAGGTCCCAGAGTCTGGAGGAAGAGAGGAGAGGCACAAAATCCATGTTGCTTCATGCTTCCTGCTGCTGACCAACTTTATGGAGATGCATATTTCATTTTCCAGGACTTGGCACCTGCACATAGTGCCAAAGCTACCAGTACCTGGTTTAAGGCAAACTCTCGTGACCTTAACCCCATAGAAATTCTATGGGGTATTGTGACTCCATGCCACGCCGCATTACTACAGTATTTCAGGCAAAAGGAGCCCCAACTAAGTACTGAGTGCTGTATATGCTCATTCTTTTCATGTTCATACTTTTCAGTTGGCCAGCATTTCTAAAAATCCTTTTTTTGTATTGGTCTAAAGTAATATTCAAATTATCTGATATACTGAATTTGGAGTTTTCATTAGTTGTCAGTTATAATCATAAAATTAAAAGAAATAAACACTTGAAATAGATCAGTCTGTGTGTAATGAATGAGTATAATATACAAGTTTCACTTTTTGAAAGAAATCAACTTTTTCAAGGTATTCTAATTTTATGACCAGCACCTGTATGTTTTATTAGACAGAAGTACTCATATTCTCATTAGAGTAATAGTTTGTCTATATAATCTGTTTTTTTTTCTCTTCTCCCTGTATTTCTCTGATTCTATGGCATGTCTAAAAAACCTAATGTAAACTGCTTAGAATGATTGATAGAAAAATTGAAAAGTCTTTCTGCAGCTCAGACAGAACAAACGTTACCCCTCCCACACAAACACCTTAAAAACCCCTAACACACAAGTTAGGAGGAGGAAGGAGGAGGATGTAGTTAGACATGGAGAATAGTCAGAATCAAGCAAAAGTGAACCCAGACCTCCACTGACCTCCAAGAAACTTAAATTTGAGCCTGGTTCCATATACAGCTTCTCATCCTTAGCTACTGCAGTTTTTGTTTGTTGTTTTGTGTTAATTGTTAATTGTCCATCAAGTTCTTTTAAAAAATCACAGCTTGAACTCAAGACTGCATCACTATACCGCAGTATACAGAACATTCTGTAACATTTCTCATTCACCCAAACATCTGCCTGAAAATCAGATTTGACTCTGATTGTGCTGTCAGGCCACAGCAATGTGCATATCACCATTCAAAGCAAGAATTTTCAAATCCAGCTTTTCAGCAGTCCCAGCATATCTCCTCACAGCAGACAATATGCTAATATGCTTCAAAACCAGTGCTGGTTTTGGTTATCTGTCCTGCTCGTCCATTAAGTTATTATTATTATTATTATTATTATTATTATTATTATTATTATTCCATTCAGTTATTATAATTAAAGTACATCTGTTTTACAAATTACTTAATATCACCATTCATAAGCCAACCTTTGTTTGGTCTCAGTAATTCACTTAAACTAGCTGTTCCTGTGTTTAGGTATCATTCAACCTTTCTTTTAATTTCTCTATTTAGAAATATTATTTTTCTGTTTATTAATTTCCCTATTTATAGTTTCTTAATATGCCAAAGATTTAACAAGCAGAAAGACCTGAACAGGTTTTCTCAGACAACACATAATTTGCCTACATGAAACTTAAAAGGTTAATTCGATATTATGTATTAATAATAAAATTTTAAAAATGTGTTAATTTAAAAAATACACAGTCTGCTTGACAGATATGAATGAGAAGACTTCCTTTGATGAATATTTCTGAATAACTGTTGCAAATATATTTTTATCTCTCAGAGGAATGATAAAAAGCATGTGTGTATGTATGGGAAAATGTGAAAGAGAAAAAAATGTTTAAAACCCACACCGGGCTCAGTGATTAATGAAAATCTTACAAAAGTTGACTGTTGAATCTTTATCTCCCCTGGATATATAAACCCCTCCTGACTTTTTCATTTCCCTTTTGTTCTTTTTGCTTACAAGTGATAAGAGTGCTAAATTACACACTCAGCCAACCTAACACAGCAGAATATAGACGCAACAGGAGGTCGTTTAACACACATACACACACACACACACGCACACACACAGAGTGAGTATTGTCAGGTTGAGTCAAATGAATTAATATTCTCCAAATGTATGAAGACAGAGTGCAGTGTTGTCAGGCAGTGAAGCACTGTGCATGACAGGCATGAATGTATACAGGCATGATGTTCTAACATGATAGGACAATTACATATTTAACCAATAGATACAATTTGTACAAATGCACAAAACAGTCCAAAAATGTTCTTTCTTTTTTTTCTTTTTAACAATTTGGTAATGAGCAAGTAAACTACTGAAAGTCCATATCACATTATGTAACCAGAAAAAAAAACCTTATAAACTCATGTGGGATAAATGGGATAAATGACAAGATGACATAAAAGCTTTTTTTCGTCCCTTAATCAATGCTTAAATCTGATTGGTCAGAAGATAAAATTTTCTATAACCGCAGCTCTGACAGTACTGTCAGCACTAATTCAAACCACAGTTTTATTAATGTGTTTGTTCCAATAAGTTTTCTGTGGCAGAACACAACTCAAGAACACAGCAGAGTCAGCATGAGATGATTGGTAGTGTTTATTTTCATCCATGCCCCAGCATGGTATTAAGGCAAAAAGAAAATTAAATGGAATCAGAAACTTTGCAGCTTCAGTTCATCTCAGCTAACAACACACACAGACACACACACAAACACACACACACACACATACACATACACATACACATACACACACCCACATACACTTTGAATCCACTCATCAAGGATAGGCAAAAGAGCAAGACCATTCCACAGTGGGGGAAGACATATTCATATTTAGATCCTTTACTTAAGCAAAAGTATCAATAAAGCAATGAAAAAACTGCATGAAAAAAACTACATAAGTAAAAGTACATACAGTAAGTATTAGCAACAATATGTAGTTAAAGAATTAACATAGAAGTACTGATTTGTTTCCTCTGACTGATATATTATTATTATTATTATAGAAAATCAAATTATTAAATCTTCCTAATTATTGACCATCATTATTAAAATCTAATGGCATAATTAGATGATTAATACTGAAGCCTCTGTGTATACCAGCATGTTATTAATGTAGCTGCTGGAGGCAGAGGACAGAGACACCAGATAAATCCAAGAGGTTGTGATATGACTAAAGGGAAAAGAAAGAAGACGAACAGTTCTGATAGACAAATCTGTTCCCAGTTTTTGGATTTCAATTCAATTCAATTAAAATTTATTTATATAGCACTTTTTTACAATATACATTGTCTCAAAGCAGCTTTACAGAATCCTAGCATAACAGACTGAAACCCTGCTGAGCAAGACAGTGGCAAGGAAAAACTCCCTCAAAGTTACAGGAAGAAACCTTGACCCTGACTCAGCAGGGACCCTGTATATATGTATATGTATATACACACACACATACAGGGATTAGACAATGAAACTGAAACACCTGTCATTTTAGACCACAATAATTTATTAGTATGGTGTAGGGCC
>JAOVYV010162731.1:0-10319 GCA_025674545.1 Hassar affinis
GCAGCATAGGGCGCAAGGCAGGAACAACCCTAGACAGGGTGCCAATCCATCGTAGGGCACACACACACACTCACTCACACACTCGCACACTAGGGCCACTTTAGAGACACCAATCAACCTAACGTGCATGTCTTTGGACTTTGGGAGGAAACCAGAGAACCTGGAGTAAACCCACGCGAACACGGGAAGGAAATGCAGACTCCACATAGAAAGGACCCAGACCGCCCCACCCAGGGTTCGAACCTGGGACCTTCTTGCTGTGAGGTGACAGTGCTACACACCGAGCCACTGTGTCACCACCTGGGGTTTAAATCATCATCATTTTTTTGCATCTTTATTTTTTGTTGCTGCTGTTTTTGCTTTTGTATGTTGTTTTGGCAATTACATTCCATATAAATGGAATTTCAACTCCCCATGCATTGCTTTTTTCCACCTACGTACTAATCCATCAGAATTGGTGAAGAATCAGCTAATAAAATGAGACCACAACCTCTACCAGGCTGGGAGGATCACCCATGCTTTCCTTCATGGGATACTGTTTTTTTTTGAGGGCCTCCTCATCAACCATTGTTCTCTGGTTAAGCAGCTCCTCAAAGTGCTCCTTCCAGCAGGCCTTGATCAGCTCCTTTGTCTTAAGGATCTTCTGCTTGTCCTTTGACCAGAGGGAATTGGATCCACGGTAGCTGGGTCCATAGATTACTTTAGTGGCATCGAAGAAGCCCCTGGTGTCCCCTATTTCTGCAAGATGTTGCATCTGCCCACCTTTAGTTTTTAAGTTCCCGCACCCGGTGTTGAACATCATCAGTGAAATGAACTCTCTCGCCTACAGACCACAGATCTTGTCTGGAGGTAACTGAAGATTTTCCCCAATCAAACAACATCCTGGGAAGGGCTGTACAAGACCTGGATGGCTTTTCCTTGTGGGAGGACACCTTCCACAAGGAAGACACCCAGGACCTGATGGATGCAGTGGACACGGTTCAACAAATCACCCTGAACACTGACTACCACTTAACCAAAGCAGAGATGCAGCTATCACTAATTGACAGTACTAATGCTCTTGGCTCGTTGTGTATTCTGCAGCGACACTGACTTCAAGGGAGTGGGGTACCACTTTTTCTGACAGACATTTAAATAGGGCTCAAAAAGAAACAGCAAATATGATGTGACATATTACTGCTGACATATACATGACAATATGTGACCACAACCCCCTTCCCACACCCTCCAAAAAATATGTCAAGTCATGTCATGGATCTTGTGAGACATGGGCTTACCCAATCAAAAGTAGTGCAGCACAGATGATGACAAATGCAATTGTGTACTTCACTGCATTTTTTGCTTGCTGTAATGAAAGAAGAAATTAATTTGCATTCAGTCAAAATACTTGAACGACCTTTATCTGACCTTTATCATCATCAAGGCATTTCCACCCAAAAAACTGTTGCTTACTCAATGTTTTTTGTTTCTAATGCAGGTCAATATTAGAGGCTGTTGTGTGTGAAAATCCCAGGAAAAGTATTCATAGACAATCTTTGAATTCATGACTAAATGGTAACATTAATGGAAAAAACTATTTGACAAAAATTACAGTGACACCTATGTTCACTGACAAAGATGAGACAAAATAGCTGCCATTGTTCAGGCTAACATCCTTGATCACAGTAGCTATCTCAAAGAAATGTTTGTTTCCTTATTTAACAAACCATCTACATGCATAAAGCTGCAAGCGCAAATACAAATTCTAAGACCAAATTCCAAACCGCTACATGGTGAGCACAGAATGAATGAAAGGGCATGCAAATCATTATCTTATACTCTATGAAGTACACTTGTCTAGGGATGATGTGCAATTTGGAACTCATGCATCTCTCTCATTGGTTGATTTTCTGCTCTGTCCATATGTAAATGCCCACTTCTGGTATAACTAAATGTGAGCAACCTAATCTTGTCACAGCCTACCAATAAATCGATAGTTTACAAAGCTGAACAAAACCCATTAGTCGGCCTATCAAATGATTAGCGCCTCACCTTCACCAGCAGTCTGTCAGTTGGGAAGAAAGAGGAGAAATGATCTGTGGGTACAATTCTCTTGTATTCAAACCAAAATAAAGACTGAGTGTTCATTCAAAATGAGGCTTTGTGGTAACAATATGGGCAGAAAAACCACAACTAATTTGAAAAAACACCTGAAGACATGCCATCCCGCAATGTAAATATAATAATTATGCATGTCGATTGGTGCGTGATCTGGCAGGATCTGGCAACGGGAGATGGACCCACACCTGCTCCTTATTTCTGAGCCTAATTGCCTCTTGTCTCTCTCCCTCTGTGTGTGTGCAGTGATGCAGGATTAAAAGGGAGCAGAGGAGAGCGTGCGAGAGAGCACCACAATGGGAGAGAGCTGACTATCCCATTAAAAGCTGAAAAGCTAAACTTTTGAGTTAAATAAAGAAACCTGTTTATGTTTTGTCTTAAACCTGCTTTCCCAACTCTCATTTCTTACACTGGTGCCAAAACCCGGGATGAAACCTAGAAAGCCATCATGGAGTCCTCACCCTTGGGCAGTATCGTCCAGTCTGCAGGAGGACCATGAAAGTCGGTTCCAGGCCCTACTCACGATCCAGGTGGAGGACCAGCAAATGCTGCTGGATCTGCTGCACACGTCAGGTGCTCCAGCATCCATCGTGGCAGCCTTGCCCTCCGCACCTCCCCTGGCGTACCGAAGATGGGCCCCAGGCCCATCGAAGAAAAGGCCTTCATCAAACTTTGAGTGTTCTGTTGAGGTGTGGGGCTGGCAGGAAGACCAATGGGCCTGCCAGAGATGGCTCCTCGTGGGGACCCGTGACGCTGAGAAATTCTTCGCCCAACTATCAGCGGGAACAGCGGAGTGGGTCCAGTGCCACCACCCAGCATCGCTGGAGGAGGCTGTCATGCTGGCAGAGGACAATGTGATGGTGTTTCTGAGGATGGAGAAATCCCCACCATACACTTGGGACCAGATTCCCAAACCCTCCCCTACCCCACCTGTTTTCTTGTGGGAGCCGTTTGCCCACTGGAACTTTTAAAAAGCCTAGGCCAGGCTGCTGGTGCTGCAAGGACCCTGCGCACTTCCAGGGCCAGTGCCCCGCGATGGAAGTCAGAGCAGTGGTCCAAAAACCCGACATGCCGCAGGCTGCCCCCTGATCGAGCTGGGACATACATAATACCGGTAAGCGTACAGGGGGGTACACACCAGGCCTTGGTGGATTCAGGATACAGTCAAACTGTTATTCACAAAAGCCTGGTTCAAGGCGGTGCATGGGAAAACTTACAACAGGTGAAGCGAAAGGTGAAGGTGAAATGTGAAACGTTCTTGACCGGAGAGCAAAACTCCACACATTGGGTGCTTTAACACAGGAGAATTTGCTACAGGCTCAAAATCATCAATCCCAACTGTATAACAGGGGTGCTCAGCTGTGCAGTTTCACGCTGGGAGAAAAGGGAATGGGGTTGGGGCACGCCAGATTATTATGTCACCTCCTACAACTATGGAGGAAGGCTGAATCAGCAGAGCTAGAAATGGTGGTTCCCAGGAGGGATAAGCTAGGACTGGAAGAAAATTTTAAACTGGCAATAGAATTCACTCCGGTCCCAATTGATTGCCACCTCATCTCCTCCCATGCCGCTGAAGCAAATTGAGTAAAGTCAGGGAGAATTCTCTGACGTTCTCTCCTCTGTCTGGACTCATTGACCTCATAGAACACCACATTCTATGAGAAACACCCCAGGGGTAGTGATTCAGTGTCACCCCACCTATTTTTTTGTGTTCAGGGAGGAACTCAATGCCATGCCCAAGTCAATGCAGTGTCTAGATTTGATGCATATCCCATTCCTCACATTGAAGAACTGCTTGATCTGTTAGACTCAGCTCATTTTATTAGACTTAGCTCACTAGACTTAACTAAGGGATATTGGCAGATCCCCTAGACTCCCATGTCCCATGAAAAAACAGACTTCTCCACACCGTTCGGCTTACTCCAATTCGTAACACTTCCTTTTGGGTTATTCAGGGCTCCAGCTACATTTCAGTGGTTAATGGACAGGGCGGTATGCCCACATACTGCTTATGCCACAGTGTATCTGGATGATTTCAGTAATGATTGGCCATGGCACATTCAACACCTCCGGGCCGTCCCGAGATCACTGAGGCATGTGGGGCTCACCGTTGACTCGAGGAAACGTACAATTAGGTGGGTGGAGGTAAAGTAGCTGGGCTTCCACTTGGATCATGGGCAGGTGCGGTCTCAAATTGATAAAACCTCAGCGAATGCAGCCTGCCTGTGGCCCGGGACTAAAAAGGAGGTGAGACAGTTCTTAGGGCTGATTGGCTATTATCGCTGCTTCATGCCTTACTATTTGGATATCACCAGCCCTCTGACTGATCTCAATAAAAAGGGAGAACCAAATGCGGTCCAGTGGATGGAACAGGTCCAACAGGCTGACAGAGAGGCAGAGGCGGGGCCTACTCCCCCCTCCCTCTGGGAATTCCCTACTGGGGATTTCCCTTTAGAGCAGGCACGTGATAAAACACCCCGGCATGCCTTTGACCAAGTGAGAGTAATCGATGGTCAGAGGATTCCACCCAACGCTGTCAGATACTGACAGATCGGGGTACAACTTTTATCTCACACATGCTGTTCAAACTGTATGAATTATTGGGATTAAACTGAAGCGTTTACCACCCGCAAACGGACAGGCTGGTCAAACGATTTAATAAAACACAACATGATTCGGAAGTTCGTTCATGAAGAAGCTAAGAACTGTTACAGTTCAAGAGGTCCCACAAGCCTCCATGAGGGTTTCCCCATTCAAACTTCTCTGTGGTTGTAGACCTCATGGCATTCTCGATGTTGTGATGGAAAATTGGGAGGAGGGACCTTCTAATGGCAAGAATGAAATTCAGTAAGTTCTGGACCTGAGAGCAAAACTCCACACATTGGGTGCTTTAACACAGGAGAATTTGCTACAGGCTCAAAATCATCAATCCCAACTGTATAACAGGGGTGCTCAGCTGTGCAGTTTCACGCTGGGAGAAAAGGGAATGGGGTTGGGGCACGCCAGATTATTATGTCAACCTCCTACAACTATGGAGGAAGGCTGAATCACCGGTGCTGGAGACAGTGGTTCCCAGGAGGGATGAGCTGGGACCGGAAGAAAATTTTAAACTGGCAATAGAATTGACTCCGGTCACAATTGATTGCAACCTCTCCTCCCCCCACGCCGCTGAAGCAAATGGAGCAAAGTCAGGGAGAATTCTCTGACGTTCTCCCCTCTGCCCAGAGGCACTGACCTCACAGAACACCACACTGAAACACACCCGGGGGTAGCGGTTCAGAGTCACCCCACCAAATTTTTGTGTTCAGGGAGGAACTCAACGCCATGCCCAAGTAAATGTATTGTCTAGATTTGATGCGTATCCCATAGACTTAACTAAGGGATATTGGCAGATCCCCTTGACTCACATGTCCCATGAAAAAACTCTTTCTTTTGGGTTATTCAGGGTTCTGGCTACATTTCAGCAGTTAATGGACATATTTTCAGTAATGACTGGCCGTGGCACATTCAACACCCCCAGGCGTTCCTGAGATCGCTGAGGCGTGTGGGGCTCACTGTTGACTCGAGGAAATGTACAATTAGGCGGGTGGAGGTAAAGTAGCTTGGATCATGGGCAGGTGCGGCCTCAAATTGATAAAACCTCAGCGAATGCAGCCTGCCTGTGGCCCGGGACCAAAAAGGAGGTGAGACAGTATCGCCGCTTCATACCTTACTATTTGGATATCACCAGCATTCTGACTGATCTCTCTAAAAAGGGAGAACCAAATGCGGTCCAGTGGATGGAGCAGGGCCAACAGGCTTTTAACCAGGTAAAAGCAGCAACCTTTCTCCCCTTTATGTTGCAGACAGATGCATCGGACAGAGGGCTGGAGGCCATTTTGGCCCAAGTGGTTGAGGGAGAGGAGCACCCTGTACTGTACATCAGCCGGAAGCTCTCAAACCAGGAGCGGAGGTACAGCACGGTCGAGAAAGAGTGTCCCTTCGCTACTACCTGCTGGGGAATACTTTGACCCTCTTTTCTGGATACATTCATGTTAGTTGTCTGGCACTGAACTTTATTTGATGGTAATAAATTTAACACCAACAACACTCAATGCTAAAGCATACTACTTCTGGGTTATGTGCACTGCCTTCAGAAAAACAGCATACACCTTTAGAACAATATAAAACTGAAAATATCCTGCTTTAAACCTTCGAAAACCCATGGTCAGATCAGTTTTATTTTCAGGTAATGGCAACAATTGTCTGTTAATTATTTCTTCCGGTGTTCCCTCACTAGCTAGTGTTTTGATAGGTGATCATATCGGGTTTTGTTAATACAGTAGTAAAAAACATGTTTTTGTTTAAACTCTAGAATGACCAAAATAAGAGCCCATAATAGCATCTTTACAGTCGTACAAGGACAGTCTCTTTAGATCAGGAAAGAGAGAACGGATCCTGTCAGTTGAGGCAGTAATCTTACCGAGCACTTGCTGTTGTTATCATCATCTTTCTCTTCATAATAGAAGTAAACAAATGGAATCCAGAAGAAAACACAGAAGAGGATGATGGAGTACAGTGCTGTTAAAAAAAAAATCAAAATTTAAAGTCAGTCATCTCTGGGGGGAAAGAATTTAGTGGTTAAGGGCTTATTTAAAAGTGAGTCACAACAACACAGCCACAAAAGAACACCACCAGCAATTATACTAAACCATTAACTCTGTTACAATGATTAGTCTAGAGAAACTTTCATAGAGAATGCTGAATTTATATACAACCCCAATTCCAATGAAGTTGGAACTTTGTAAAACATAAATAAAAAAAGTATACGATGATTTGCAAATCCTTTCAACTGTATTCAATTGAATATACTACAAAGACAAGATATTTAATATATATTGGATAAAATATTCACTCATTTTGAATTTGATGCCTGCAACACGTTCCAAAACAGTTGGGACAGAGGCGTGTTACATCACCTTTCCTTTTCACAACACTCAATAAGCGTTTGGGAACTGAGGACACTAATTGTTGAAGCTTTGTAGGTGGAATTCTTTCCCATTCTTGCTTGATGTACAACTTCAACTTCTTGTTTTTTGCGCTTCATAATGCGCCACACATTTTCAATGGGAGACAGGTCTGGATTGCAGGCAAGCCAGTCTAGTACCTGCACTCTTTTACTACCGAAGCCACGCTGCTGTAACACGTGCAGAATGTGGCTTGGCATTGACTTGCTGAAATAAGCAGGGACGTCCTTGACAAAGACATTGCTTGGATGGCAGCATACAAAATCTGTATGTACATTTCAGCATTAATGGTTCCTTCACAGATGTGCAAGTTACCCATGCCATGGGCACTAACACACCCCATAAATAATTTTAAAAACATATACATATATCTTATTTTCAAACGATTCAGTCCCATTTTATATTAGATTAGATTCAACGAAATGTAGTTTGGCATCTAACCAGAAGTGCAATAAGCAGCAAGTGCAGAATGTGCAGTGACTACAGTATACACAGTATGTACAGGACACAGGCAGTGGAATGGACATAATATACAGATGAGTATATAATTGAATGTACTATAAGCATAATGTACACCTGGATTGTGATATTGACACACAAAATATACAAATGAATATATTATTGAATGTACTATAAACATAATATACAGATGGGTGTGCTATAGACATAGTATACAGATTAATACATTATTGGGTGTTCTATAAACAGTATATATAGATGAGTGTGCTATTGTCATAGTATATATATATTCAAGTACTCTGAACATACTAGACAGATGGAAATGTGCATCTTAAATGTGTATACAAAATAGGTGGAAACTGGGAGCATATCCTAGAGTGTTATGTACAACATGATATACTGAGAGGATGAGGTACCGCCTTAACATGAGTAGAAATGTGGGGGGATTAACGAGGGACTGAGTTAATTAAGGAGACAGCTTTGGGGAAAAAGCTGTTCCTCAGTCTGTTGGTCTTGGTCTGGTGGCTCCTGAAGTGTCTGCTGGACTTCCTCGCTGGGTGGAAATGGAATCTTTGTGATGCCCTGAGCAGTTTTCACTACCCGCTGCAGTCCCTTGTGGTCTGCGACTGTGCAGTTCCCATACCAGACTGTGATACAGCTGGTCAGGATACTTCAATCGCACAGGGGTAGAAGTTCACTAGGATGACCGAAGACAGGTGGTGTTTCCTCAGTGTCTTCAGAAAGAAGAGGCACTGATGAGCCTTCTTGGCCAGGCTGGAGGTGTAGGTGGTCCAGTACAGGTCCTCTGAGATGTGGATCCCCAGGAACTTGAAGCTGGGGACACATTCGACAGCCATCTCGTTGATGTGTATAGGGTCGTGCGTGCCTCCTCTCTCCCTCCTGAAGCTCACAATGAGCTCCTTTGTTTTGCTGGTATTAAGGAGCAGGTTATTGTCAGCGCACCATGTGGCCAGGTGCTATACCGCCTCTCTGTAGGCTGTCTCATCGTTGTTGCTGATGAGGCCAATCACTGTGATGTCATCAGTTAACTTAATAATGGAATTGGATCTATACACAGTCATTATACTGCAGTCATTGTTGAAAAGTGAGTATAGGAATGCCCTGTGGTACGCCTGTGGTGAGTGTAATGGTGGTGCAGTAGGAGTGGCCTGACCCAACATGCTGAGGTCTGTTGGTCAGAAAGTCCTTGACCAAGTAACAGAGGGAAGTGTTGATGCCTAGGTCTACAAGTTTAGTGACTAACTTGGAAGGGATAATGGAATTAAATGCTAAGTCAACAAACAGCATTCGTGCAGATGGATGTGTCTTTGTTGTCCAGATGTGAGAGCACAGAATACAGTGCTATGGAGACTGCATCCTCTGTACTCCTATTGCTGCGGGAGGCAAACTGATGTGGATCCAGTGTGGGTAGGAGGCAGTTCTTCAGGTGTGCCAGGACCAGTCACTCGAAGCACTTCATAACAAATGCTACAAGGCGATAGTCATATAGACATGTTGAATTGGAGTGTTTCGGCACTGTCAAAGCGAGCATAAAAGTCATTTAGCTCATTCAGGAAGGAGCCATCTGTAGTTGTTGGGGTGGAGTTGCTGGGCTTGTAGTCGGAGATAGCCTGGATGCACAGAGGAAGTGTAAGTGTCGATATCCGTGTGGGAGCCACAAGTAGACTGTGAGGCGAACACACTCCAGTCAGTATGCTGAAACCTGTCCTGAAGAACAGAGTTTGTCCCTGCTGGCCATACTTTAATGGTTGTTGTTGATGGTTCCTCATGTTGGATAAGTGATTACTTAGGGATGAGGAACAAAGAAAGGTGGTCTGACTGTTTTCTTTTTAAACATTTTATCTTCTTTTCCACTACTTTTCTGCCTGCATTCACTCTTTCCAACCTGTGCATGCTTCCAAAACATACACATTTCTGATAAATTTAATAATCTTTTCTCTTGAATTTGCATTTCTTGCTCTTTGAGGAATGTATTATTACATCAGGTGTACAGACTTATTCTACAGATAACTATATATACATTTTGTTCTGACATTTATAGTTTGTAATATTTTATATCTGCAATAGTTATGCCAAAAGTGCTCCTCCTGAGTACCGACTCTGGCATTCAATATTTTTGTGCCCCGATGCTGAATAAAGTGTATGGCATAATTTATGACTTCTATTTATACTACTTAAAAAAAACATGAAACCTGGTCCTCTAGAGTGCAGTCAAAGGGTAGATGGTAAAGAGTAATGGATGATTTCACATGGCAAGTTCTGAAATTTACTAGTTGAAGTGTGCGCTAGTATAAAATACTTACTGTAGTAGCCATATAGGACTGTGTCTTCAATTTGCCTCCTTGTTTCATTACTTGCTGCCCAGTCCTGAAATTCACAAGACAGAAAAAATAAGCAAATGTAGCCTGGTGAAAAATGTAAAGAAAAAAACATAATGAGTCATGTTGTTTTTCTGCCAGATGCTGTACCACAGCTCCATTTCTTTATGCTCTTCATGCATATTCAACTCCTATTTCAACATCCAAACAAGCAGTGTCATACATATATACCTACATTTCTTGGCAGGTCATTCTGGTGGAATTACATTACATTACATTGCATTTAGCTGACGCTTCTATCCAAAGCGACTTACAAGAGTAATTGAATCATATAGATTTATGGTACACATAACTAGGGCCAGAGGGAGGCCAATGGTTTTTAGAGTGGGAAGGGGTTAGATGGAGGGAAAAAGCGGTT
>JAOVYV010162788.1:0-10314 GCA_025674545.1 Hassar affinis
CCAACACGGGGAGAACATGCAAACTCCACACAGAAATTTCCCAGGTCGCCCCACCCGGGGATCAAACCCGGGTCCTTGCTGTGAGGCGACAGCGCTATCCACTGCGCCACCGTGTCGCCCCAGTGAGTTCATATTGATATTATTTTATTAGCAGTTTGTCGTTTTTTGAGGGTCACGTGCTTCCTGGAATCTCGTATTTACTAGAAAGTGTTCACATCCTTTTATTTATTGTACACTTTATTGTATAGATTTAAATTTTAATGGACATTCAGTTCCTCTACAGTCAGTAACTCCAAAACAAAACACGTTTAGAGATTAGCTTAGACACGTGTGTGTGTGTGTGTGTTGTGAGCTCTGCCAACATCACGACTCTTCCTCTCTTCCTCTGGTTATGGTATAAAATTAAAGCACAAAGAGACACACTGATAATCTGCTGGTAATGAGACCCAGGTGAGAATCATCACACTTTACCTGCTGGTCCAACCTGCTTCTCGCCGCTGACAGCAGCAGCTCCACCACACCCACTCTGAAACATGGTTCACGTTGACATTATGGATTATTGAGTGTACACTGATGGAAAAATATCAGGTGTATTCAATGAAACCAACACAATAAATTCTGTAAAAAGTGAAGGAACCACTGTATAATCACCCTGTAAAAGGCTAGGTGTTTCCTGCTTTTCCAGTTTCTATGCTAAGTTAGGACAGGCAGTTTCATGTTTAAACAGGTCATTGGGATTGATCTTCTCATTTATCTGCCCAAGAAATATGCAAAATGTTCCTTTAAACAGCAGGGATTAGAATTGGGAAGCTGTTGGGCGAAGCTTTCGTAGGAATCGCGGTCTGTTTGTGTATCTGTGTTAGCAGTTTTCTGTAAAGGCTTAAATGTTCCCAGCACTTGTGCTTGTATTTCTGATGAGGGAGTCTGTTGGGTATAGCATCCCTGAAATGTTTATTTTTCTTAGCATTTTAGTGTCACAATGTCATGAACAAGCTTCAACTGAAGGTTTTTTCATTTTTTTGAATCTTTGTGATGAAATAAAAACACTGCAAGTGCAACTGCGGAAAAATAAAAACCACGAAAATGTGGCTGCAGCTTGTTATGTCAGGGATGGAGGAAGAAGAGGGCGGGCCTTGAGACAAAATTCCCTGTAAGGTATGTTCCAAGTGCTGTTTCCATTCATGTCTGCAGTTTCTGCAATTTATACATCTCACTGCCTACACATGCGTTTTATTCTCTTACCTCTCTCTCTCTGTCGATCTGCCCCTGACACTCTCAGTGGTGCAGCGCTAAAAGTTTGTAAGTATTTTGAGGTGATTGGTGGTCCTTCTTCAGTCTCCTCAAGAAATAGTCACTGGGCCTTCTTGATGAGACCGGAGGTATTGAGTGTCCAGGAAAGATCCTCATTTTTGCATCGTGATGCATCGTTACACCCCTAATATTTATATGTTCCTCTTATCACTAATTCAGTTAATAGTTTGGTTTAACACATCATAATTTATTCCTTGTAAATTTCTAAAATCTCAGTCCTTATTTGTTTTATTTATTATTGTTTATTATTATTATTTATTATTGTTTATTGTTTTGCTGTGTGACCACACTTTGATCTAATTTGGTAGAATGGTCATATGTTCATGGCATCATTTTATTTGTAATAATTTTAGTACTTTTAGTAACGATATTAACAAGGGCTATACTCTACACAAAAATGCAATTATATATTTAATGTGAATTAGTGTCCACTTTTGTCTTGTTAAACGTGTTTGTATTTGAAGTAAAACATTTTCACTGGGTGACTCGGTACTTTTCACAGGCTGTCATATGGCCCTATGCCAGCAGTGTCAGGTTTAGGCACCCAGTCTTGGACCAGTACAGGTTAGTTCTGACATTTTGGCTGGGCTGATTCTGTCCCTGTGCCAGCGGTGTCAGCTCTGAATTAGCATCTGGACTCGGGCCAGTGTGTTTGGCCTGATTCTCGGGCGTCATTCATAACCGAGACATGCTTTAGTGACAGCAGTATATATTTAGAACAGTAACATGCACAGTGCTGAAATATATTTGTTAGTTGTGAGTCGTGATTAATACATAGTTTTTAAATGTATTCAGGTGTATTTAGTGATATTGAAATAGAATTTAATACCTAAATAACTTACGTGTATCTTAAATAAAGTAGCACTGAAGTGTGTTCAGTATGTGCATCAGTACACTCAGTAGTACATTTATAATGCACTTCAGCTGTAATAACAATTGTCAATAAATTACACATTTAATTCAACTTGAGTGCAGCTTCAGTTGGAAAGAGAATTATGTACGTTTTATATTAATATTAATATATAAAATATTAATATTTAAAGATACTTTTCTTTCAAAAGGGTCAGTCAAGGATTTGGGTTCCAGAGCAAACACTGTGAGCGGAGGTGTGCCCAACTATATCTAGTTGGTATCTCTCAACCTCCCGCACCAGTTCTGGCTCCGACTACACCCAGTGAGGTCACGTTCCATGTGCCAAGAGCCAGTTTCTGCCACAAGGGTCTGTGACACCACAAACACCCTGCCCCTTTCCTGCTGCCTAAAAGACACTGCACCTATCCCCCATGCTGATGCTTGTGGGTCCACATTTCCCATCTGCTCAAACCACAGTGCCTTTTGAGCTGAGCCTGGAAAAGGTGGAAAAAAGTAAAAAGGTGCAGCAGTGCCATCTACAGGTAGGAGGCGAGGTTACACTATGAAATATTACTTTAGAATTCAATATAATTCATCATTTAAAAAACAAGCACTTCATTTAAAGTTACCAAAAACAACTGTGATTTTCTAACCGTTTTATTTTTTAGTTATATTTTTACAGTGAATACAGAAAATCAAAGGGGAATAAAAGTAAACTGTGTTCGTACTTAAAACCTTGTGCTATATGAAGATGCTTATTTTTTTGTAATATTTAGATATTTATCAAATATTTATTTTTAAGATATAGAAAAGCAATGAAATTCATTTACTCATTTACATATGTTATACTATACAAACCCCATTCGAGAAAAGTTGGGACACTTTCTAAAAATGCAATAAAATCTAAACACTAATTTATTTCCCTTGAAGCATAAACTCCTCTGTCCTGAAGATATATTACATAGTGTATTAGAATGAGTGCATTAATATAAACCTTCTGTCGGCTGCTTTTATAGAGAATTAATAACACCAGATGTCTCCAATATTTGTCTAATTCATGCACCAGCATGCCGTCTTCACAGAGCCTCACATTCCGGCATTGGAACGCTACGCCAGAGACCCTGCTAGCTGTAAGCCTTTTCTGGTCCAGTGCTTGCTGGCATTTGGACTTCAGCCCTGCTTGTACTCAATCGAGCAATCTAAGGTGGTGTATATAGACAGGAGGCAGTTGCAGTAATCAAGTCTTGAGATGACAAGAGACTGAACAAGTACCTGGGTGGCCTCCCTAGAGAGAAACAGTCAAATTCTCAGAATGAAAGGAGAAATCTGCCTGACTGAGTCAGGTTAGCAGCATGAGCCTCAAAAGAGAAATGATCATCTACAACTGCTCCAAGACTACGTGCTTCTGAAGATGGAGTGATCACTGTGTTCTCAAGGGAAATTGAGAGATCACAATGAAGACCTGCAGCTCTGTCTTGCTTGGATTAAGCTTGAGGTGGTGGGCTGCCATCCATGAAGCAATGACGTGCTGAGATCCGAGCTGAAACCTGAGTATCAGAAGGAAAAGAAAGGATGAGATGAGTATCATCGGCATAACAATGGTAGGAGAAGCCATATGACTGGATGACATCTCCCAGTGAGTGATTGTATGGTGAAAATAGAACTGAGAACTCGGTACTGAGAGATTGGTAAGAGTGAATGTCAGCTGTGAGCCTTGATTTCCTCCAGCACCTCTCAGCCATTCTGACTTCTTGTCGGTTGTTATGCAACCTGTCAGCCAAGGAGCTGGTGGCAAAAAACTTGTAGTTTTGGGAGACAGGGCATAAGAGGTCAATGGATGAAGAGAGGAAAATATCTGTAGCATTGTCCAGGGAGTGAGAAGAAAATGAGTCATGAGAAGAGGGAACCTGCAATATATTCTCCTGTAAGATAAGTCAGTAAAGGTTATCCTCTCTGGAAGGAGAGAAGTCTATTTGCTACTACAGAAGCTTAACATTAGTATCCGGGATCCTCTTATAACTGAGATAAGTTTGTTTGGGGTCCTGTCTGAAAAGAGGGAAGTTTTGTTTTTTTACTGCTAAAACTTGAGTTGGTAACTGGGATCCTCTCTGAAAGGAGAGACGTTTGTTACCAAAACATCAGATTTAACTCTTCCAGTCAGACAGTCTCTAGTCATAAAGAGTGTTGTACTGTAATTCGCCATTTTCTGAAAGAATGTCATAAGAGACAGGCAGATCATCACAAAAGGAGAACAATATAAAAAGCTAGTCAGGGTGACCAGAGGGAAAATTATCATAGAAGTCTTTCCAGGGAATCTCACAGAACTAGTTGGCTATGATAATCAAGGCAGTGTCAACAACTCAAGTTACCACTGTGTCAGAAACAGTTTGCAACTCTTTAGGAGTACATTTGGTCTGACGAGTCCACATTTCAAATTGTTTTGGAAATTATGGACGTCGTGTCCTCCGGGCCAAAGAGGAAAAGGACTGTCCGGATTGTTATCAGCACAAAGTTCAAAAGCAGCGTCTCTGATGGTATGGGGGTGTGTTAGTGCCCATGGCCCATGGTACATACAGGTTTTGGAGCAACATATGCTGCTGTCCAAGCAGCGTCTTTTTCAGGGACATCCCTGCTTATTTCAGCGAGACGATGCCGAGCCACATTCTGCACGTTACAGCAGCGTGGCTTCATACTAAAAGTGTGCGGGTACTAGACTGGCCTGCCTGCAGTCCAGATCTGTCTCCTACTGAAAATGTGTGGCGAAGCACAAAATACCACAACGGACAACAGACCCCAGACTGTTGAGCAACTGGGGATGATCATGATTGCATTGAATTATCTAGTCGTCATCATATTTTTAAAGAGACCCCTCTTGATAGTCTGGTTTTGATGCTCTTTTACTGATTGGTTCCTCAACCCACACTGATGGTCACTGTAGCTCTGGATAGGCAGAAACTGACAGCTGCTAAGTTTAGCCAGTGGTAGTCTTCCTCCCTCATTCTCAGCCCAGCAGGCTGAACTAGTGGCCCTAACTGAAGCATGTAAACTTGCGTCAGACAAGACTACTATCATTGGGGTGTAAACGATGGTTAATCAAGTTTCACATTCCTGGTGGAGTCCTAAATTCAGGACCATAGTTCAAAATTGTGTTGCTTGTCGCAGTTTATGCCAAGTTAATGCTGCACCACAGATGCGAACTACTGCCTTCAAAACAGTGCCTCCTCCAGGCCCATTTTACCATTTTCATGTAGATTACATCACTTTGCCTAAATGTAAGGGTAAACAAGATGTTCTAATTGTTGTGGTCAAATTTTCTTGTTAGTTTGAATGTTATACAACTTCTAAGGCTACTGCTGCACACACTGCTAAAATGCTAGTGTAGGATTTTATTCCTAGATGGCGGATCCCTGAGCAAATTGAGTCTGATCAAGGCACTCACTTTACTGGGCAGGTGGTACGGGTAGTTTATAAACTTCTGAAGGTAAAATGGAAACTTCACTGTCCATACAGACCTCAACCCTCAGTGCAGGTCAAGTGTACAATCCGGGCCATCAAATAACAACTCGCTAAACTCGACATTCTGTGAGTAAAGTGGACTGCGGCCTTGACAGCAGTGATTTGTAGCATCAGGGCAAGTTGTAACAAAATTGTTGACCTTACTACTTATAAAGTTCTGACAGGTATACCCATGTGAGTTCCAGGTCTGATTGATCTCTGTAAAGAATATGTGCATTTATTATCAGATGCACTAAACTAATGTCAAATGCTAACACAAGCAGTACAAGCAGCTCAAAATCAGGTCAGTAGTTCCTGGGGCAAACCAGTTGAAGGCAGTCAAACAATAATTCCAGGCCAGTGGGCTATGGTGAGGAAACATGACAAACACTCCTTAGAACTCAAATGGGGTGGCCCTTCACGACAACCTGCCTAATCAACCCATGATGAGTGAAACTTCAAGACAGATGGACCACCTGATCAACGCCCCTGCTCTGAGCAACATCAGCCTAGCTCTAGCATCCCTCAGGATGATGATTTTACAAAATCGTATTGCATTGGATTATTTACTATCCAGCAAAGGAGGAACTTGTTCAGTAGTAGTAGTCCTGAATGCTGCACTGATGTAATAGATCCTGCTGAGGACATCTCCAACATCCTCATTGACTTACACAATTTGCATGACCAAATAACAGCCATAAACAACTCCAATAGTTGGCTTCATGATCTTCTAGGACAATTTTGGCATAACATTGTGGAAATAGGCATTGCCCTAATTTGTATAGTTATTTCCCTTTTAATTGTCAACTTCAACTTCTCATTGTGTATATACAGTATGTTTTGTACTTGTAGACATATTTTGTGATTCTTAATTAGGGAGAATCAAATGGTCAATTGAAATAAATATTTAGAACTTATTTGCTCAATGCCATCTGTGTATACAGTTTAGCTGTTAATGTAATTATTACACCCTCTTGTCTGCGTCCCATTCCCCCCTATTGTTTTCACCTACACTCTGTTTCTTCTCACCTCTTTGGACATTGAGTGACCCCCTGTTGTATTTTCCTGACACCTTTTAGGCATTGAAGTGAGCCTCTATTTTACTCTCCATACCTCTTTGGGTGTTGAAGTAACCCCCTCCCATTTCCCTTACCTTGTGAAATGACCTTTTGTAAACCTCCTCTTCATCCCCCTTTCCTCCTACTTAACCTCATCATTTTCCTCCTATCCCCTTCCCTTTGTTCTTAGGGTAGCCTCCCCAAAATCTCCTTTATTCACTCATTTATTACTCCTTTAATCTCCTATATTATTAACACTGTTGGTTGATGCTGCTGTATCCATACATGACTCTGTCTGTATGAATAAACTCTGACACTGAAGATCCAGTCTCCTGGCTCCTGTATGCGAATTTCTAACAGGAGGAACAACAAGCAGAACCTAGGAGATACTACCCAGGCTGAGGCTTTGGTCAAGCAAGCCTTGAATGGCATACAGGTTCCTGAGGGATGCTCTTCCATGTCCGTATATGTCCCCAAGCCATTTCTTTCCAAAGTCCTGCAATGGGGGCACTCATCATGCATAGCATGCCACCCTGGGTTCTCTCACACCCTAGCCCTGCTTCACCAGTGGTTCTGGTGGCCCTCTGTGGAAAAGGACACCTGGGAATTTGTTGATTCCTGCACCATGTGCTCAGTACAAAGTCCCCCACTTATGCCCTCCAGATGTCTACACCCCTTACGAGTCCCGTACTGGTCCTGATCGCACTTTTGGTGGACTTCATCAACAGACTACCTCCTTCACCACTGTTCTCACCATTGTTGACTGCTTCTCCAAGACAGTCCACTTTGTGGCAATTCACCGCTGCCAAGGACACTGCCGAAATCCTCCTGCGCCACATCTTCCACCTACACGGCCTACCCCTGGACATGGTTTTGGATCAGGTGCCACAAGTCACAGCTGGATTCTGCAAGATGCTGGGAACGTCTGCCAGGTTTATCTTCAGGTTTTCACCCACATTACGTTGCATCATTGCGCACTCACCCACCTCCTGGGCTAAGGAACTAATCTGGGTCGAGGATGTCCACAACTCCCTACCCACCTCTGCTGCCAGCATCTCCTTGTTCCAGTGCTACCTTGGTTACCAGCCCCTGTTATTTCCCAGCCAGGAACAGGAAACCAATCTACCTTCAGTCCAGGCCTTCATCAGGTGACGCCAATGCTCATGGCTCCAGCACGCTCCTCTCTGCTGTGTACAAGCAAGAAATACCAAGATTTGGCAAACCGCAAAGTTTGGCAGATAATGTACAGGGCCAGAATGTCTGGCTGTCCATTCAGGATCTGTCCCTCAAGTTGGCACCTCCTTTCATTGGCCTGTTCCCCATCACCGAGGTCATCAACATGCATGGTTTTAACGGATACCACCCCAAAATTTCTGTCACGTCATTCACTTTCGCTCTCTATGCAGCAGGTGTTTGACTGCTTTGCCTTTAAGGGGTATATTTGTGTCAGTATGAGGAATTATATTAACCACGCAATATGTACAATATTAAACATTGAGCGATGTCCCTAAGATACACAGATGATTAAAATGATTAGGACTGCTCTGCCCTGCACTTCTCGAGACTCTTTCATCAGCACTGGGGGTCTGGAGAAACTAGAAATAAATTGTAGGAATAACTTTTAACTAATTTTTTTATTAATAGTCCTGACAGCTGACCCTCTGATTTGTCTGAAATGCAGCAGTCTGAAGTCATTTGATCACTCACTTAGTTCTCTCTGTCTCCCCCAGCTGGGTTTGACCTTTAACCCGGAGGTGCAGCAAAACAAAATAAACCCCCAGTGTGTGGGTGACAGTAGAGACAGGAACCATGCAGATCCATACAGAACTAAATAGAACCATATCTTCTGTTTAGCTCATCAGTTTGTGTTGCAGCTCTGTAAATATACTTCCTGTAAGTGAGGTCACTGTATACTAATAGCAGCACCATCAGTGATAATTACTTCTTTGCAAATGTTACATAATCAGTTATTAATGTTAAGTGACGCAGAGAGAGAGATTTGTGTTATTAGTTTTTCTATTCCTTTACTCTCTTCTCTCATGGACCACCAGACGAAACAGGACCACCCAGTCAGCAGGGAATCATACAGGTATAAGGCACTCTATCTTTCTCTTTCTGTCTCTGTCTTGTTGCTGTTTCTCTCATGTTTCAGCACTGTGGGGTTTCTGCCATCTGGTTTTTCATCTCATCTCTACTTCTGTGTTTTTTTTTCCCCCTCACTTACTTGAGATTTCCTGCAGAGACAGAAGGACAGATGGCCCAACACCTGAATTTAACCATGCTAGTTGCAGCAAGAGTGTTTCCTGTCACCAACAAGGTGCACACCTAATACCTAATTATTATTAATCAGTTAGATCTCAAAATGTAAGCATTGGAGAAGACAGATTCATATACAAAATCTGCACTTAAACTTTAACAGATTTTTTTTCAGATTTCATTCTAATCAATTTGGCAACTCTCTCATTAACCGCCCTGACTGTTGCACCACTCCCTGAGTTTGGGACAGCAGGATTCTTGCCCCAGTGGGCCACTACTTTTCAGTCCTTGTTGCAGTTTCAATATTTGACCACTAGAGTTAAAAACAGTTAAACTCTGAGGAAAATTGATGAGCAAGTCTCCGATTTCAACAGTGTTGCTGGAGATTTTAAACACTGTGTTTCCTTACTGTGCACTCTATGGGACACATCCACCATATTGCTCCACCCTGTAGATGTAAAGTCAGAGACAGGAGCTCGTCTGTTGCTGCACAGTTTGTGTTAGTCATCCTCTAATCCTTCATCAGTGCTCACAGGATGCTGGTGACTGGACATGTTTGGTTGGTGGACTATTTTCAGTCCAGCAGTGACACGAGGGGTTTAAACACTCCAGCAGCACTGCTGTGTCTGATCCAGTCACACCAGTACAACACACACGAACACCACCACCACCACATCAGAACACCACCACATAGCTTCACCCTCCCCATTACCTGACTAGCTTTTTTTAAAGTACATTTGAAAGTAGTAACTTAACCCATACAAAAAACAACACAAACTCCACATGGCCACATGCTCACATGATTTATAATGACATTATTTCACAGTTTAACATTAACATGGATTGCGATGAAGGGATCCTCATCCCTATTACTGATTTTAAAGTAAGCACGTCCGTCTCCGCCCACTTGTACTTGTTTTCCTGTACAACTGTTTCCTTGCTTTTCACCAGAGATGATATCACAGTAAGTGCCACCGGGCAAACCGGTGTTCAGTGTGGCGTCCAGATCCCTGAATGTGAACAGGAAATGGGTTAGAATTTACATTAAACATTAAACTGTCCCTTTATAAGTGCAATAAAAGTAAAGTCCCACAATGCACTGGTATAGAATACCCATAATGCATTGCACTGTAGTGTTTAAACTATGGGTAGTGAAGCCCAGTGTAATCACCACTGGTTAACAGGGAATAGAAAAAAACAGAAAGAAAGTGATTGACAGAAAAAAAGGAAACCAATAAAAAAAATAAAAGCAAGGAAAAGTATAATATAAACAGTACAGCAGTAAAACTTTCCCTCACCAGTCGTCGTTGTTGATGACGATGAAGCCGCGATTTCCACGACC
>JAOVYV010162855.1:0-10303 GCA_025674545.1 Hassar affinis
CAAGGTATGACTTTTGAAGATTAGCATAGAATCACTGGGAAGTGTTGGAACAGTGGGTAGCGCTGTCACTTCCACTTCAACCTTGGAAAATCATGCATTCATGGAGCCAAACGTTACCAATCTAGCCCTGATACCTCATGCTACAGCACTACAATACCAAATGAAAGGTGCGACAAGAGGCACCACTCAAAAGCCCCTTTAAATGCTCTGGCATGCAGGTGTCTCTTGTCTGCCCTTAATTAGCACTAAGCTTGCTGAGAGTTGAAGTCCTCCCAGCACAAGCACCACGCCTCCACAGCCCCCTAGTGTTAGGTGGCAGTACGCCGAGTCCCCTTACAGACCCAGGGGAATTTCTTCAACACTCCTCTGTTACTGAATGTCCCGTGGTCACCACAAGCAGCTCTGTGACCAGGCATAGAGAGGCTCATTTTCCCGCTCGGCCCCTCAGCAATCAGAACAAGGCCCATCGTCAGCATGACAGTGAACAGGGCTGTGAGAGAACAGAAGGCACGATTGTCTCCTCCTGGTGGAATTTTCTTATACATTAATCACCTGAACCTTTTTCTTCTATTTCAGACACCCACGACTGAACCTTTGACCCAAGCGGGGAACGAAAACACAGAGAACCTGAAGAAAAGTGGAAAGAGGAGGAAGTGGTGGAAGAGGTGAGCTTAATACTTGAAACATTAATGTATCCTTGAACTTTGATAAAGAATGAACAACAAATGTACACATTTCCTTTCCTTAGAGACAACACCTGAATTTCTACTTCTCCTTTTTTTTGTTACAGGCTTTTCAGCTGTCTGCCTCGCCTGAGATCTAAATCTGGCACGAAAAGAAAAAGGAACAAACCAACAGAGATCCAGTAAATGATCTATAAAGATAATTATTTTAAACCAATAACACTAAACAATATATTTACATTTAAAGTTTAAATGTTGCTATACTCTTTAAAAAAGAATAAAACAAGTAATTAGTTAATAAATAAATAAGTTCCACTTACCATATAGCTGCACTTTGTAGTTCTACAATTACACACTGTCACCTCTTCACCCCACAGGCTAACTCCACTACAGTCTGAGGGAAACAGGCTACATACATTTGAGAAAAAACCAGGTGGACAAAGTGGCAGACTGAATACGTCACGTCTACCGGTGGGACAGAATAAGACACGTCTACCGGTCAGCCATGCATGCAAGGTATGACTTTTGAAGATTAGCATAGAATCACTGGGAAGTGTTGGAACAGTGGGTAGCGCTGTCACTTCCACTTCAACCTTGGAACATCATGCATTCATGGAGGTTTATGGGTTTTTACTTCATCAAGTGAGCACTGGGGCGGCTTGGGGATCCCACATTTTCCTGCTGGGTTTAGATATGAACAAATAAAGGCTACATTTGTTAATGTTAACATGCAGCCTTTACATTCATCCTTAGTAGCTGCCTGGTTAAAGTTGCAGTGTTCTAGTAAAAATGACAATAATAACTGTGTGACTGTGTCACTGGAAAAGTGTTGGACAAAATGAAAATAATGAGGGAGAGAGTGGGGTTAAATAAATATACATTTATAAATGGTGGAAATAAACAAAATATTTATATATAAAAATGTAACCCCAGGCAAAATCAAAAGGGAAAACCCAATAATAAAGAATATATATCATTATTTTACATTTACTTTTACTACTTTACATTTAATCATCTGTACCTTTTTTTTCCATCTCAGACACCCATGGCTGAATCTTTGTCCCAAGCAGAGAACCCGAAGGAAAGCGGGAAGTGGAGGAAGTGGTGGAGGAGGTGAGCTTAATACTTGAAACATTAATGTAGCTTGAACTTTGATAAAGAATGAACAACAATGTACACATTTCCTTTCCTTAGAAACAACACCTGAATTTCTACTTCTTTTTTTGTTACAGGCTTTTCAGCTGTCTGCCTCGCCTGTGAACGACATCTGGCAAAAAAAGAAAAAAGGATCAAACCGACAGAGATCCAGGAATTTTTTTTTAAACTTTTAAAGTTCAAATGTTACTATGTTCTGTAAAAAGTTTTTAATAAATAAAAATGTAAAGACATAACATTATGACCGCCTCCTTTTCTCTACACTCAGTGTCCATTTTCTCAGTTCCACTCACCATATAGGTGCACTTTGTAGTTCTACAATTCCAGACTGTAGTCCATCTGTTTCTCTACACACTCTGTTAGTCCCCTTTACTCTGTTCTCTAATGGTCAGGACCCCCACAGGACCAGCACAGATCAGGTACTATTTGGGTGGTGGATCATTCTCAGCATTGCAGTGACATTGATGTGGTGGTGGTTTGTTAGTGTGTGTTGTACTGGTGTGAGTGGATCAGACACAGCAGTGCTGCTGTTGGGATCAGGTGAACAAACACAGAAAAGCAAACAAGACTATGCTATGTCCTAATTTACATGTTAAAAATAAATTAAATGGCTAAAAGTGAGTGTTCGATGATAATCAGAGCTCTGACATCAGAATCATGTGAACAAACAAACAAAGCCATGGTATTTACTAAAAACAAAACAACAAAGAGCTAAAAAAAAGAACATACCCCAAAACAACAACAACAACAACAACAAGAAGAATTAACTAACTAATAAATTAAAGTCTTTGTTTTTGGGCGTGGCTTGTTCTATTGAACCTGCCCTCTGTGACGAATGGCAGGGTTTTAGCAGAGCACAGCATCGCAATGAGGACCACAGACCATCTGGTGGATGTTATCAAGGACATACCTACCACCAGAGAACAAGAGACACAAACCACCATCATCAGATGCTTTAGGAGTGAGTGAAAAATGTTGCTTTTTTCCTTTTAAATCCAATAGTTGCCCTTCCCCGAAGTGGTAGGCCACGTAAAATAACAGATCGGGTCAGCGGATGCTGAGGCCCATAGTGTAGAGAGGTCACCAACTTTCTGCCGAATCAATCACTACAGACCTCCGAACTTCATGTGGCCTTCAGATTAGCTCAGGAACAGTGTGTAGAGAGCTTCATGGAATGGGTTTCCATGGCCGAGCACCTGCATCCAAGCCTTACATCACCAAGCACAAAGCGAAACTGTTGGATGCAGTGGTGTAAAGCAAACTGCCACTGGACTCTAGCGCAGTGGAGACATGTTCTCTGGAGTGACAAATCACACTTCTCCATCTGGTAATCTGATGGATCAGTCTGGGTTTGGTGGTTGCCAGGAGAACGGTACTTGACTGACTGCATTGTGCAGAGTGTAAAGTTTGATGGAGTGGGATTTTGGTGTGGTGTTTTTCAGGAGTTGGGCTCGGCCTCTTAGTTCCAGTGAAAGGAACTCTTAATGCATCAGACATGGATGAGGGAGTTTGGTGGGGAAGAACTTGACTGGCCTGACCTCAACCCGACAGAACACCTTTGGGATGAATTAGAGTGGAGAGCCAGGCCTTCTCGTCCAACCTCAGTGTCTGACCTCACAAATGTGCTTCTGGAAGAGCGGTCAAAAATTCCCATAAACACCCTCCTAAACATTGTGGAAAGCCTTCCCAGAAGAGCTGAAGCTGTTATAGCTGCAAAGGGCCGACATCATATTAAACCCTATGGATTAAGAACAGGAAATCACTCAAGTTCATATGCGTGTGAAGGCAGGCAAGCGAATACTTTTGGCAATATAGTGTACATTAATTATCCATAACATTAAAACCACAGACAAGAGAAGTCAATATAATTCACTTTTGTAATTCCAGTACGTTCTTTTCCTGAAACTTTTAGTTATAAAATTATATTATTATATTTTAAGGTAAACGCACCCGAAAGAAGAAACCCTGGCAGCAGACAGAGGTGCAGGCAGTGGAAAGGCACATGAGTCAATCCATAAAATCTTGTATAGTACCAGTAAAGCATGATTGTGAGAAGTGTTTAAGAGCTGAACCAGAAGTTCTTAAGAACCGGGACTCATTAAATGTTGACTTGTGCAAGTTAAATGTGTGTTGTAGTTTTATTACAGTGGTAAGGTGTATGAGGTGATTGAGTAGTAGTTGATTCTGGGTGGTTGACCATGCTATAGAAATATTCGATTCTATTTTCATTACTAGAACTATTTGCAGGCCTCCCACTACATAGCTACATTATTAACAGGTAAGCTGAACTAAAATGTAAAATTTGAGTTGGAAATGATTTACTATCATTTGAGTAATTGAGTAATTTACTCCTGCTGTTTTGTTTAAAAATACTTAGATGTAGATGAAATCTTTTGTACTCAAGATTTCCTACATACATGCATGCCAGTCAATAGTATTGTGATATAAACTGTAATGCACTTAATGTTGTTGCAAGATCCCCACTAATGACATATAATGTAAATGAGGTCCCCATTAGAAACATTTATTTGATTTTTTCAAGTCCCCATTTAACACATTCCAGGCATTACTTCATGAATTCTTGTGTTTAAAGGCATGTATGAGCTACGAAAAAAATCACTGAGTCTGCCTAATTTGTTTCATAGTTCTACAACCTTTAGAAAGGGTAGTCCCTGCAAGTTATGATCAGAAACTTGGTCCCTGTACAACATGGAAACCAGTATGTATGTGTGTGTGTGAGAGAGAGAAAGAGAGAGAGAGAATAGAGAGAGTGATAGGTCAGTGTTTTGATATCTCACCATTTCTCTCCCAGGCTGTGTGAGTGTAATCTCACAGAGGAAAGCTATAGAGCCGCGGCGCATTTAACTCACGGCCCACGACCCATTTTACTCGTTTCTCTGCACACTCTTTGCTCGCGGCGCATCTTTCGCACATCAAACCGCGGCGCATTTAACTCTTGGCCCGCGGCGTATTTTACTCGCTTCTTGACCCACTCTTTACCCGCGTCGCATCTTCCGGTCGTCCGTCTCGAACCGCAGCGTCATTAATACGCAGCCCATATTAGTCACTTCTCGGCCCGTTCTTTACCGATTATCGATTCTCCGGACACTCTCCCATGGCACATCTTCCTCGGCACCGTCTCGAACCGCAAAGCCTTTAACTAGCGGCCCGCGGTGCATATTACTCGCTTCTCGGCCCGCTCTTTACTCACGGCCCACAGCGGTCTTTATTTGATTCGCGGCCGCTTTAACTCACTGTGGCACATTTGACTCGCATCTCCGCCCGCTCTGTACTCACAGCCCACGGCGTTTCTTCCGCGGCACTGCTCGAACCCCGGCGCATTAAACTCTCAGCCCACGGCACATTTTACTCACTTCTCGGCATAATCTTTCTCAGTACATCTTCCGGGCGAACGCGGCCCGCGGCGCATATTACTCGCTTCTTGGTCCACTCTTTACCCCCGGCCCACGGCGCCCCTTACTCACAGCCCCAGGAGCAACTTCCGCATCTTTAAATTGCGGCCCACGGCGCAAATTACTTGCTTCTCGGCCTGCTCTTTACTCTCAGCCCGCGGCGCATTTTTCTCGCTTCTTGGCATACTCTTTGCCTGCGGCGCATCTTCTGGGCGACCGCCTCGATCTGCGGCGCATTTAACTCGCGGCCTGCCACGCATTTTACTTGCTTCTTGGCTCGCTCTTTACCCCCGGCCTGTAGCGCATGTTCTGCGTGTTGGCATCCAACCGCGGCACATTTAACTCTCGGCCCGTGGCCCATATTACTCGCTTCTCGGCCCACACTTTACCTGCGACCCACTGCGCATCTTCTGCGCGTCCGCCTCGAACCGCGGCACATTTTACTCTGGGCCCACGACGCATTTTATTCGCTTCTCAGCCCGCTCTTTACCCGCGGCTCGCGGTGCTCTTTACTCAAGGCCCGTTGCGCATCTTCCGCTGCTCTGTCTCGAACAGCAGCACATTTTATTCGTTTCTCGGCGCACTCTTTGCCCATGGAGCATCTTTCGCACGTCCGCCTCGAACTGCGGAGGATTTAACTTGCGGCCAACGGCGTATATTACTCGTTTCTCAGGCCGCTCTTTACCCGCGGCCTGCGGTGCATAATTTGCGGTTCCGTCTCCAACCGTACAGTACAGTTCAATGCAGTATAGTACAGTGTAGTACAATGTAGTACAGTATGCTCATACTTCAGTTTTTGCAGGTGATGAGATGAAACTAAGTGCATGACTGGATTAATGTTGACCATCCTAACGCACTGTGGGAGTTTGGGGAAGATCGGAGAACGTCATATTTTTTGCCGAAAAAAAAACACAGGCTAAACCCTTACCGTTTTTTTGGCCCTAAAGTTGACATTCTCCGATCCTCACCAAATTGACACTGTACGTTATTGTAGGCAAGGGTAATATACATATGCACTTAGTATCTTTCTATCACCCTCCACAGCTGAGATGTAGTGCGTCAATGTATGTTATGGTATAGTACAGTGCAGTACAGTATGCTCAAACTTCAGTTTTTGCAGGTGATGCGATTAAAATAAGTACGTGACTGCGCTAATGTTCACCATCCTAATGTTCTCTGATCTTCACCAAATTGACAATGTACGTTAAGGTAGGCAAGGGTAACATAAATATGCACTTAGTTTCTTTCTATCAACCTCCAAAGCTGAGATAGTGCGTCAATGTATGGTATTGTATAGTACAGTGTAGTACAGTATAGTACAGTATGCTCATACTTCAGTTTTTGCAGGTGATGAGACGAAACTAAGTATGTGACTGCGTTAATGTTGACAGTTCTAACGCACTGTGCGAGTTTGGGGAAGACCGGAAAACGTCATATTTTTTGCCAAAAAAAAACACAGGCTAACCCCTTAACGTTTTTTTTGCCCCAAAAAGTTTACGTTCTCCAATTCTCACCAAATTGACAATGGACTTTAAGGTACGCAAGGGTAACATAAATATGCACTTAGTTTCTTTCTATCACCCTCCACAGCTGAGATGTAGTGCGTCAATGTATGGTATTGTACAGTACAGTGTAGTACAGTATGCTCAAACTTCAGTTTTTGCAGGTGATGAGATGAAACTAAGTACGTGACAACGTTAATGTTGACCGTCCTAATGCACTGTGCGAGTTTGGGGAAGATTGGAGAATGTCTTTTTTTTGCCGAAAAAAACCACAAAGGCTAACCCCTTACCGTTTTTTTGGCCCAAAAAGTTGACGTTCAAATTAACACCCTCCAAAGCTGAGATATAGTGTATCATTTTATGGTATGGTATAGTACATAGTACAGTACAGTACAGTATGGAATAATTATAGTGACACCCAGCATAGTATTTACTTAGTGCATGTTAATCCCACTCATATTAGCACAGTATAGCATTGTGTAGGTTAGTACAGTGTAGTTCAATACAGTATAGTACAGTACAGTATAGTTCAATGCAGTATAGTACAGTGTATTACAGTGTAGTACAGTATGCTCATACTTCCGTTTTTGTAGGTGATGAGATGAAACTAAGTATGTGACTGCGTGAATGTTGACCGTCCTAACGCACTGTGCGAGTTTGGGGAAGATCGGAGAACGTCATATTTTTTGCCCAAAAAAACACAAACGCTAAACCCTTACCATTTTTTGGCCCAAAAAGTTGACCGTCTCCGATCCTCACCAAATTGACACTGGACTTTAAGGTAGGCAAGGGTAACATAAACATGTACTTTCTATCTGTCTATCTGATTCTGTCTATCACCCTCCAAAGCTGAGATGTAGTGCGTCAATGTACAAACCGGATTCCAAAAAGGTTGGGACACTAAACAAATTGTGAATAAAAACTGAATGCAATGATGTGGATGTGCCAACATCTAATATTTAATCCAGAATAGAACACAAATCACAGATCAAAAGTTGAAACTGAGTACATAGAGGACTTTTTATTTATTGATTTATATTTTTTTAAAAACAGGCATGCAATGCTTACTAAGCAAAGCCCAACTATCAAAGCAAGATCATCGATTTAAATCTTCCATTACGTCCCCGGTGGTACATTTATGTTAAATCCTTTTTAACACCTTGCTAATCCATGCCAGGTTTGCAATTGATGGGAGGGTGCATGCTCAAAAAAATGGACATTAAAATAATACCTCAATTGGAAACTATAATTTCAATAAATTATGAGGCCATGATGGAATCAATGTCTAAAGAAAGATGTAGAAAGATGGCTATCATTACCAATATCATTGATAGGCAGGATAAATATATTAAAGATGAACATAATTCCTAAATTTTTATACCTGTTCCAAAACATCCCTTTGGCGCCACCTGCTGGATTATTTCCCAAGATCAACGCACTATTTAGGAAATTTATTTGGAATAAGAAATGCCCTTGAGTTCGTTTATCTCTGCTTTATTTTCTATTTGACGCTGGGGGGTTAAAATGTCCCAATCTGTATTGGTACTACTTAGAGGCACAACTGAAAACAATTATGTTTTACTTCTCCCCTGGAAACAAACCATCTTGGGTGGATATGGAGTCAAGTTCTTTTGCATTACCACTGCATTTGTACTTATCCTCAGATAAGGTTAGGCAATTGAAAATAGTTACCACTCACCCTATTGTTCGCAATATGATTGTTGTATGGTATGAAGCTAAGAGTATATGAAAATGATTGACTCGTTATCCCAGTTTAGTCCCATCTGGAGCAACACATTAGCAAGCCAGGTAGGAAGGATTCAGGTTTTAGGACTTAGTAAAATAAGTGATCTCTTTGAAGAGGGAACTCTGATGTCGTCTGAGCTAATAGTTTTTAGGTATGGTGTTCCAAGAAAAAATTCTTTAAATACTTACAAATAAGGAGTTTTATTTTTTCTATGCAAAACCATTCATTAGAGTTGCCAGTACTTACTTTATTAGAGGAACTGATTAACAAGAAATGCAATAATAAGGGATTAATATCACTTTTTTACAACTGGTTAGCATCTGGCTCTACCGAATCAACAGCCCCAAGACTTGAATTATGGAAGATAGATTTAGCAGGGGATATATCAGAAGAGGAATGGAAGCAAGCCTGTGTTAATTCCCAGAAACAATCGGGTAATACTAGCTTAAAGCTACTTCAATATAACTGGTTGATGCAGACATATATAACTCCTGTCAAATTACATATATTTAATGAAAATATCCATGATACATGCTTTAAATCCAGAGAGGCTCAGGGGATATTTGTGCATTGTGTCTGGGAGTGTAGCATTATTAGAAATTTTTGGATGGAAGTGATTAATATCACTAAGGTAATTTTATCCCTGAACATACCGTTAGATGCAAGAATGATTTTGCTACACTTGTATCCAAAGAATCTTGAACTGAAACACCAGCAGCATAAATAGATTCTGCAATACTACAAGGCAAAAGTATGATAGCTCTTAGTTGGAAGAAGGTTGATCCACCTGCTATTGGAGCTTGGATTAACTCATATGGCTTTGGAAAAAATAACATATTTCATTAAACTAGATGTATATGAAGAAATTTGGAGGCCATTTATCAACTACATTAAGACTAATATGGGGTCACCTATTACAGGGAGTGTCAAGATGTAAACCCCCCCCCTTTTTTTTTTTTTTTGCTATAATATAACATTTTACTATAATGGATATGCAACTGGTACGTGCAATGTGTGGTAATGCATGTTTGATGTTACGGTACCTTGCAATACTGCTCGAGTATTTGAAGTGAATATGTATTTGTTTTTTGAATAATTATTGGTGTGATCAAGAGAGTGGATCCTCGTTATAGGTTAGGTTGGGGTGGGAGATGTTATTGTATTACAATATTGTTTATCTGTAAAGTGTCATTAAACACATTGTTAAAAAAAAAGAAAGGGGTACGAGTGGAAGATGGCATTTAGCACCACGTCCGGACATTATGAATACTTAGTGATGCCGTACAGATTAGCTTCAGCACCAAGTGCTTTCCAGAATTTTGTCAATGAGGTCTTTAGGGACCTGCTGGGGAGGTCCATGATCATTTATATAGATGACATATTGGTTTATTCACAACCTCTCTTCCCATGTTCAGCAGGTCCGAGAAGTTGCCTCTTTGCCAACGGCCTATACGTCAAGAAGGAGAAGTGCCAGTTTCATCAACCCCATGTAATGTTCTTAGGCTACAACATTGGCCCTGACGGAATTACCATGAATTGTGAGAAGGTGAAGGCTATCACCCAGTTGAGCTCCCCAACTACTGTGAGTAAGCTCTGACGTTTCCTAGGTTTCAGAAACTTTTTTTTTTTTTTTCCCGATTTTCTCCCTAATTTAGTCGTCTCCAATTCCCACCCATCAGTGCTTTTTCCCCCCTTGTCACACGACGAACCGCCAATCCGGGAGGGTGAAGCCTTCGCGTGCTTCCTCCGAGACACGTGACGCAAGCCGCCGCCTCTTTTCGAACTGCGGCTCATGCAACCTTT
>JAOVYV010162986.1:0-10282 GCA_025674545.1 Hassar affinis
GTCCAATTTAGCCATGAAACCTCCCACACTAAAATGACAGGTGTTTCAGTTTCATTGTCTAACCCCTGTATGTATGTTCTTTTTTTAATGGAAACTAAAAAGCACTTTTGTAAGTCATTCTAGAGAATACGAGGCTGTAAATGAAAACGTATTCCAGATTAAATCTTTAACTACTAATATTAAACTCTTGTATTGCTGCCTGGTAATCTTACCTACTCTGAGCAGTCCATTACCAAATACAGTATGTGAGTCTGTGTTTCATTTTGTGCAAAAACACACTTGGAAGGTGTTTAGTCAATGCTGGATTACCTGTTACAAATAGATGTGTCTGTTACTGGTAGTTTGTTAAACTAACTAACTATCAAAAGAAAAAAACTATCTAAAGAAAAAATAATGTCTAACATGAGAGGACTGTATAAGAGCAACTCTGTACGTTATATGACTCTAAAACAATTGCAAAAAATACAACCAGTTTTTACATTCTAGGTCTACATTACAGTTCTGCAATAAAATTCTAGTTATATTTGCATATTGTAAATTTGGGAAAAATTTAGTTTTTCTCTATCATCTTTATTATTATTATTAATATTATTATTGTTGTTGTTAGTAGTGGCAGTAGTAGGTGTAGTAGTAGTAGTAGATGCATTTGCTCATGCATCATAATTCCTCAAGACCTGGGAAAAAAAGCAGAATGTGTTATTTCTCTAGATGCCCTTCAATAACCTCTGAATGCAGATTAGATGAAATCATTTGCAGTGTTGTTAATAAGAACTGAGGTTTGTTACCATTAAAAATAAGGAGCTGCTACTGCTAGATCACCTACTGCTGAATTGAGTATATACTGTATATCAGACCAGCAAATTATGCTACTTGAATTCATACCTCTTTTCAAAGAGACCCATTGTTTTTGAATTTTTTTGTTATATGCAAGATGGAGTATATAACTTTGATGTCTATTTTAAGTTGTAGTAATAATTTGACTTGTTACCATCACAGTATGGCGTTCAGAAAACAGAGTGTGAGTGTGTCAGTGCTAAACCTGTGTTGAGACACTTCTTGGAACACAGGCTGAATAGGGCTTCCTTCATCACCTATTACCACTTTTACCACCCACTGATCATCATCATGTTCAACCATTTACAGGTTGAAGAGAGGCAGAGTGATCATAAGCGGGAGACATGCTGTGAAATCTGTATCCATTTGGCAGTACACTGCAGATCTAGATGAACTAGTCACTATAAGCTTAAAGTGTAGGGTTTATATCAGATATTTATGTCTATATTGGTTGCACAATTTAGGAACCACAGACTTTTGAGAAAGTGTCTTCTCAATAAAATCAGACAAATGTAACAGGAAACTCAACGGGCATGCCTCTATGAATAAGTGTTCTCCTCTAGTCCTCCTTGTTTCTCATTTGTATGCTTGAAATACCCTTAGAATATACTACAAACGAGAAAGAAGCTATTGGAAATTAATATTTCAGACATTGGGCCGTGCTGTGACCTTGAACCTGGATCTAATAATTGGATTATTGATAATAATGATTGATTATTGATTGTCTGCTGGTTACAATGATAATTCTACGTACATCCAACCAACATTCACTCTTAAGACATTGTGTTAACCAGAATCTCAGACAGATGCATGAATGGATGAACAGAGAGTCTTTTTACAGACAGAATGTTTTTTTTTTTTACCAGCAGTATATTTCTGTAAATGTTTGTGTTAGTTGTAATGTTGTACCCTAGAACCTGCACAACAACAATAATAATTTCTTTAATGTATTTCATTTAGGTCAAAAGAAGTATTCTTTAATAAATTTCATGTCCCAGTATGTTGCACTGACAGCCCAGCTCAGCTCACTGGCTCATCAGAATACTAACATGTGCAGCTCGTTTCTCAGCCAATTACATACCCTAAGTACATATCCAAGTTCCTTCTCACAGTTTATGTAAAGCTTTAGACAATTCATTTGCTCTCAATTATTTTCCCAGTCATTCAAATTCCACCTCAAGGTTTCTGTGTTTCCTGTCTGGAATATTCTCTATTGATGTTCTAAAGTTAATCTGGGCCTATTTTCCTCAGTTAGTATTGCTTAGTTATTATTAGTCACCTGCTGTGTTTTACTTGTTTGCTTTTCATTTTTAAATATCTTAGAATGGAATCCTTGTTTCTAACTTAACATAACAATTCAAGGCTCATATGATTGCTTGCATCATCACTCTTGTACATTTAACCAAGTCAAATCGAGTCAAGTGGATTTCATTGTCATTTCAACCATATACAGTGTGTACAGTACACAGTGAGACGAAACAACGTTCCTCCAGGGCATATGGTTTCTATAAACTAAAACTAAAAATAACATATAACTAAACAGTACAACATAAAGTGCACATGTGCAACCTAGTGCAGGACAAAAACTGCAAACAGAACAACAGGTGAGATGAGGTACATATTGTAGTGTAAGGTCTGTGTAGTGCAAACTAGCAGCAGTAACAGGTTGTGCAAAGATGCAAGAGATGGGGTGGGGTACGAGTGTATGTGTTTGGTCCAGTTCAGTATATTTGAGGCGTGTGTGTTGTGTTTAGTCCAGTCACTGGCTATTGAGGAGTCTGATGACTTGAGCAAATAAGCTGCTACATAGTCTGGTTTGAAGGTCTGAAGGTCCACTTCTGTACCTCTTCCCAGATGGCAGGAGGGTGAACAGTGTGTGTGTGAGGGGTGTGTGTGCTGTCAGCCACAATGTTGGTGGCTTTCTGGATGCAGCGTGGGGTGTAAATGTCTATGATGGAGGGGAGATAGACACCGATGATCTTTTCAGCTGTCCTCAATATCCTCTGCAGGGTCTTGCGGTCCAACACAGTGCAATTCCCAAATCAGACAGTGATGCAGCCACTCAGGATGCTCTCGATGGTCCCTCTGTAAAACGTGGTGAGAATGGGAGGTGGGAGGTGTGCCTTCTTCAACCTTCACAGAAACTAGGCACTGCTGAGCTTTCTTATTTATGGAGCCAGTGTTGAGGGACCAGGAGAGGTTCTCCGTTAGGTGAACACCAAGGAATTTGGTGCTCTTGACGATCTCTATGGAAGAGCCATTGATGTTCAGTGGAGTGTGGTCCCTCTGTGTTCTTCTGAAGTCAACAACCATCTCGTTAGTTTTGTCTATGTTCAGAGACAGGTTGTTGACTCTACACCAGTCCATTAGTTGTTACACTTCCTCTCTGTATGCTGACATTGTTCTTGCCGGTGAGACCCACCACGTTCATGTCATCGGCGAACTTGATGATATGGTTTGAGCTGTGCAATGATGTACAGTTGTGTGTCAGCAAGGTAAACAGCAGTGGACTGAGCACACAGCCCTGAGGAGCTCCAGTGCTCAGTGTGATGATGGTAGAGATCCGGACATACTGGGATCTCCCAGTCAGGAAGTCCAGGATGCAGTTGCAGATGGAGTTGTTCAAGCCCAGTAGGCTCAGCTTCCCAGTCAGGTGCTGAGGAATGATGGTGTTGAATGCTGAACTGAAGTCTATGAACAGCATTTGAATATGTGTCCTTCTTGTCCAGGTGAGAGAGAGCCAGGTGGATGGTAGCTGCTAGGGCATCGTCTGTGGAGCAGTTGGGACGATACGCGAACTACAGGTGGTCCAGTGAGGGGGGCAGCCAGGTCTTGATGTGCCTCATGATGAGCCTCTCAAAGCACTTCATGACAATGGGCGTGAGTACGATGGGATGGTAGTCATTGAGGCAGGATACTGAAGAATTCTTTGGCACAGGGTTGATGGTGGTCATCTCGAGGCATGTAGGAACGATGGAGCTGCTCAGAGAGATGTTGAAATTGTCTGCTTCAAGGTCAAGCACTACTGCTGCTTACTGAGTATTAGCTGTAAGATGATGGGTTTCCTTTGAGTTTGATTCCTGTCAGTGGTTCTTTCTCATGTTGTCTCGGGGTGTCTTTTTGTACCGTCACCTCTAGATTAATTAGGGAGGTAAGTCTACAACCAGTCCTTTATAGCGACGTGTGCTTTTAAAACCACTACACTATAAACTCATATAATTGAAATGAACTCAATTAAAAACAGCCACATCATCAACAGTACTCTAATATTTGTACCTGAACTCTGCTTACTTTTAGTATTGCTTACCATATAGTGGCTTTGCCTGTTTGTAGGCTTACCAGAGTTTGTGTCTTGTAGCAAAATCCCATGACGCAGTAATGGTTTATTTTCTTTATTATTTATCCTTTGAGACATCAGCCTACATTCTGGAGAGGATTATTGATTTGTTAAACCTTTTTCTCATGATTCAAAGTACTGCAGTGCAGAATCGAACCTCTCAGCCTCAGCATTTTGGTAGAATTTACAATTTCGCATAATTATCATGAATATACATTCATTCATTCATTCATTCATTACACTTCTTCACCTCATATATGCAAATATGTAATATAATTATTGGGGAATCCTCTCTATAACCAGCCAACCAACAGTAGTAAGTACTACAGGACTGTATTTATGGCAGCATTTAGGAGTAGAGAAAAAACATGTTGTGGACCAGGATGCCTTTTCTTGATGAAAAGTAATGATTGAGTATAAGGAACAGAAAGGTGAAAGCTCAGCATTTTGATGTCCACTGTGTCACTGTTACAAGTGATATTAACTGTCTATCTAACATGACTGAACTTTTAATGTGCTTTAATGTATTTTTTTGCTTTGTATTATTGCTGTTTCTGTGCTGCTACAGACATGAGCTAAAAGACAGAGCCTTTTGAAATCTACTTTCACATGCAAAATGCATCATCAAGAGAGAAAATTCAGTCTGGAGGCTGATGACTCACTGTTATGAGAGTCCAAAATAATAGGCATGTTTACAGCAAAGTTATTGAAAATTGATAGATAGATAGATAGATAGATAGATAGATAGATAGATAGATAGATAGATAGATAGATAGATATATAGATAGATAGATAGATAGATAGATAGATAGAGTGCCTTGAAAAAGTATTCATTGTATTCATCCCATTTTATATGATAGACCAACACAAAGTAGCAAGTAGTTGAGAAGTGAAAAGAAAATGATGCATAGTTTTCAAAATTTCTAATAAATGAAAATCTGAAAAGTGTGGCATGCTGATACCTCTAAATAAAATTCAGTGTGACCAACTGCCTTTAGAAGTCACCTAATAAGTAAATAGAGTCCACCTGTGTGTAATTTATTCTTGGTATAGATCATCATGAAAACAAAGCAACACACCAGACAGGTCAGGGATAAAGTTGTGGAGAAGTGTAACACAGGGTCAGGTTATTAAAAAAAACCCAAGCTATGAAAAGCTCATGGAGCACTGTTCAATCCATCATCTGAAAATCGAAGGAGTATGGAACAACTGCAAACCTAACAAGACATGGCCCTCCACCTAAATTGACAGCCCAGGCAAAGAGAGCACTCATTAGAGATGCAGCCAAGAGGCCCTTGGTCACTCAGGAGGAGCTGCAGAGCTCCACAGCTCAGGTGGGAGAATCTGTCCACCTTGAAACATGGTGGTGGCAGCATCATGTTGTGGGAATGCTTTTCTTCAGCACGGATAGGGAAACTGGTCAGTGTTGATAGGAAGATGGATGGAGCAGGGCATACAGGGCAATCCTGGAGGAAAACCTGTTAGAGGCTGCAAAAGACTTGAGACTTGGGCAGAGGTTCACCTCCCAGTAGGACAACAACCCTAAATGTCCAGCCAGAGCTACAATGGAATGGTTTAGATCAAAGCATATTCATGTGTTAGAATGGCCCAGTCAAAGTCCAGACCTAAATCCCATTGAGAATCTGTGCCAAGACTTCACTGTTCTCAGATGCTCTCCATCCAATCTGACTGAGCTTGAGCTATTTTGCAAAGAAGCATGGGCCAAATTTTCAGCCTCTAGATGTGCAAAGCTAGTAGAGATATAACCCAAAGGACTTGCAGCTGTATTTGCAGCAAAATGTGGTCCTACAAAGTATTGACTCAGGGGGGCTGAATATAAATGCATGCCATACTATCCAAATTTTTATTTGTAAAAACTTTTGAAAACCACATATCAGTTTCTTTTCACTTCACACTTACTTGCTACTTTGTGTTGGTCTATCACATAAAATCCCAATAAAATACATTTAAGTTTGTGGGTGTAATGTGCAAAAAATGTGGAAAAGTTCAAGGAGTATGAATACTTTTTCAAGGCACTGTAGACAGACAGACAGATAGATAGCAGCAGCAATTCACATAAATGACAAAAACACGCATAGCTTAGAAAACCACACAATGAAGTAAGCATAAAGACAGAAACAGAAAAGAATCAAATAATGCAGAACTCCCGAAGAGAGAAGAATGTAGCATTTGTCATCATATTAATTTAATTTGATGTACCTCTGGAACTGAACCACTTGTTTTCCTACATAGAAAAAAAAGTAATTCCATTAACTGTTTAGTGTAAGAGTGCAAATTCTAGTTCTCCATTTTGTTTCTTTAAAACATGATTCTATAATTTAAACTTATTAATCAGAGATGTCAGATAAGGACTTAAGGGGCTTAACTATTCATTTTTGAGGAGTTTAGGTAAGCATGGTTAAATGTCACTCATGAATATGCACATTGTGGACACCTCAATAGTCTAACTGTTGTGTTGATTGAAAATATATCTTTTTTCCAGCAGAGCATACTCCACAGAATAGAAACACTGTACATTTTTTTGTACACTGGACATTTTCATGAAACCCTGGGTGCCTGTTTTAGGATGTTTTACTGCATCCTCTAGATTCTGAGCCTACTGCTGCTGATTGCTGATGTGCCTGGAGCTCTTGATGAAATCAAGGTCAGAAATTGTGGGCCAACTACTACCTTGATGGTACTGCTCTTATTCATTACATAAATGTATAAACATGGTAACCAAAAAGATGGAAGGATATTGCTGAGAAATATTTTGAGCAAATGTCATTGGTTAACATGAATACACATGTAGACATTTAAATGAACCTGTGGGTAAGCATTATGTGCAATATACTATATATTGTACACAAGCCACTTTATTCGGAGAACCTGTATGTATGCTTACTCATTCAGACAATTATCCAAACAGCCAATCATATAACAGCAGAGCAATGCATATAATCAGGCAGATACAGGTCAAGCTCTTCAGTTAATGTTCATGGCAAACATCAGAATGGGTAAGATGTATGATCTCGGTGACTTTCACTGTGGCATGAATGTTCGTGCTAGACAGGCTGGTTTGAGTATCTCAGAAACTGCTGAATGCTGATTTTCACACACTACAGTCTGTAGAGTGGTGCAAAAGAACAAAACGTCCAGTGAACATCATTTCTGTGGGAGGAAACACCTGAGTGATGATGAGTGAGGTCACAGGAGAATGACCAGAATGATTCTGACCACTTTTTAGGACCATGGTGAGCAGAAAAGCATCCCAGAACACACAAAATATAGAGCGTCCAGGTTTTTCCTTCACATGGTATAATGATTTTTAATTTACAGTAGAAACATTGTATAACAAGTTTTAAGGAAGGGTCAGGAGACAGACTTCACACTTTAAATGAGCTTTTCAGCACTTTTAATTAACTTGAACTCCCACTGACTCCCACTGCCAGAGCTGTACTTGATCACACCCTCACTGCCACAAATCCCCACTACTCGACTCAGGCCGGGGAGCCTTCCAGCCTGCAGCCTTCTCCCTCTCCTCCTGAGTGAGAAAGGAAGTCATCTGTGCATCCAATTTGTGGATCACCTCAAACTTGAAAGGTTAGATACCAACAGGTGATCTGCATATTCGCATCCTTCATGCAGTGGAGCCATGATGCATCATGGTGGACTTGATGGCCAGGCACTCCTTTTCTATCATCCTATACTTGCGCTCACAGTTTGAGAGCTTCTGGCAGTACTCCACTACCAGTTGAGTAAACACCGCCACCCCCTGTTTGCAACAGACTGGGGAGAAAGCATGCAAAAGAAAACCACTGCATTTCATGAGATGGACTATTGTTTTATCCTGTCCTGAACAATAGGATTATGATTAGCTACCAGGAATAACATTTCTCAGTAGCTCTTAGGACCCAGTAACTTTGTAATAATTGCCTGTGTTTGAGTATCTTGCATCACTCCATATAACCTATATTAAATGATGCCAAAATATGAGTTCCCTGCCACTCCAGCAGCCCAGCCCAAACTTCATGGTGGTGGGCTCACTGCAACTCATGGTGGTGGGCTCAAAGACCTGCAGAGAAGATAAAACAGACCCATGAGGTTGGTTTCGGTTGAGTCAGCCCCCACCACCATGGCAATGGGACTGGGGGAGAAGGGGAGGGAATGAAAAGGGAGGGGGGAAATTGAGAGAGAGAGAGAGAGAGAGAGAGAGATGGTGGGCGATCCATCCATCCCCAGTATGCCAACACATGGTCCTCCACCAACTTGACAGAAACATCTCTCCAACAATGCTGATCAGTGGCACAGGACCCACTCCACTATTCACAGCCTGGTAAAGAACTGCTCCAACTCAGTCCCTCAGTGTTGCAGTCCCCTGCACGAGTAGACTCCTCTGGCAGGCATCCCACAGTTGTTGACTAAAGGCAAACAGTCAACTGGCCATGTCATACTGGAGACCGTGGTGATACTATTGGTGATGCTGATCTGGCGACCAGCTGACCCATTACCTGATCATCTGCAGGAGGCTTGAGTACTCCAGCATGTTAGCTGCCGGAAGCTGGTGGGTGGCAAGCTGCGCCTCTTCTGGTCCTTTGGCCACCCCCATGCCTTCACTGATTGATCGAACAGTCCGACAAACCTCTCCATCATCCAGCGGCATCCAGGAGGAGGGACAGGGATGGTTCAGCTGGGACGGGTACCATAGTGGACACTGGAGCACGCGGCACATAGAGCAGGACCTTTAGTACTGGTCGGTCATCTGTCTGCTGCTTGAACATGAGGTGGAAGCACTGCTTCTGGTCCTTGTGCAGCACCAGGTGAGCGTTAGCCTGGGCTAAGTTTTAATGATGGGTCGGGAGACATTCACACTTTATACAAGCTTTTCAGCAATTTTAATTAACTTAAGCTTGGCTCAGTGTCTTGGCTCTCTGGTCATGGCTCTCTCTCTGTACTACACAAGAACAACACAAGTTGTAACTGCATTTTGTGAAATGCTGTTGAAAATGCTGTTAATTGGGGTTGTAATAGTACATATTTTTCATTAATCTGTCTAAATAAACTCAAATGCTTTCCAGCTTAGCTATAAATCTCACTTATTTATCTTTCTGCATTCATAATTAAGTATGCACTGTGGAGTTTTATGCAAGCTTCAGAAACACATTGGCAACTCTACAAAAAAAACCACAAACTTCTGCTTTTATCAGCATCACCTTGGTGCATACTGCACTGGCAGGTGTACCAACAATCAACCTTGGCATCCTTCCATTTGCAGCCATGGCTCCAATATCAAGAAGAACACACCTTGTTCCACCGGGAGCCTTGTGCTTTGCTTCTCTTTGCTTGTACCTATGGCACTACTGCAACCCAGTCATTTCTTCTGCCGCACGTTGTGTTGCCATGACATCTAAAGTGTGTCATCCAGGCTATTCATTATAAGCGCATCAAAGCAGATTTATGAGTCACTGTCTGCTAGGGTAAATAAAAAAACGATTTTGCACCTGAGGGACTATATATTGTAAATGGACATGAGCGGGGTGGAAGTAAACTGATATTTGTCTGTTGTGTTCACTGGCTACTGAATTATTGTCCTTCTCTTTTACATACTGATAAAGGTTTTGTTATTGTTGTTTTTGGTTAAAATCTCAACTTGTTTTTGACATTCTATAATTTAAGAGTTTGCAGTTTATGTTGTATTACTGGAGAAGAGTGGCTCTGTTATGCAGTAAAAATATTTTAATGCACTTTTATTTTACTGTAATTGCTATTCCAGTATTTACTCAGTTAGGATGAGAGTAGGAGAGTGTTTCTATGGTGATGCACTCAGCATCCATATAATTACACTATAATGGATGTTAAGGAGGATTAACATAGGAAAAAACATTTTGAAGCCCCCTTTCTTCCTGTATGAGAATTCAAATAATTATTTCAATAATAATAATGATTCATTTGACATTTTGGTATTTGTCATACATTGTTGAAGGTATGTGCAATAAAGTGGGTGGTATATTTGCTCAGACTACTACATTTGGGTATGTGCATTCTGCAGGTTGTCAGAATAGGTGAACTTTCAAGTTAATGTTATTTGCGGGGGCTCTAATCTGGATATAT
>JAOVYV010162996.1:0-10280 GCA_025674545.1 Hassar affinis
GGGATCAAACCCGGGTCCTTCTTGCTGTGAGGCGACAGCGCTATCCACTGCGCCACCGTGCCGCCCACCTTGAAGAAATACTGCATAGCAAATCCACCAACTTGCATGTTTTAAGAAGGTTTTAGGTAACCAAAGGAACCCAGAACTCCACACAGACAATAACCCAATCTCAGGTTTGGACATCAGTTCCTGCAGCTATGATCTAGGAGCTGTTCAACCCATGCTACCAGGAAACAATTGTTACTGCAATCTACTTCTGTGAAATAAGTCCACAGATGAACATGCCTATTTTCAGCAAGTGCAATTTGAAAAATTACAGGTAAAGAGATTGTGAGGTGCACTTTTCCCGCAGTTCTTACATATACTTTATTGATTGGTTAAGACCGAAATTCCTTTGAGTACGTTCATTGCAAAGCCTTAAACACAAAGCAAAATACTTTTCTCCTATATATCCCCTGTGTCTTTGTGTGTTTGTTTGCCTCATGATTTTTAGACACCATCACAAATCTGATCCTTGTAGGTAATATCTGAAATGTAACATTATCAGACATGCTCAGTTCACATAGCAAACTGTGGTTTTTGATCTTGTTTGAATCAATATTGCTTTACAGAGAGCCCAATTCTCTCAGCAAAAGGAGGGTGGAGCTGCTAGGGAGTCCTTTCATTGATCAAACATCATGGCATCCTTCTTTGTCTGCTGCATTACTGAACACTGTGGAGGTGCTGGTGCATAAAATTAAAGAAAGCCAGATTGGGGCTGCTGTAAACTACCACACTGTGGTATTCCAAGAAAATGATGAACATAAAAATGAGCATCAAATTTCAAACACATGTAAGCGGTGTGCATTCCCTTTTCTCTTTTTACCAATTGATTTTCAATTGACTCAGGCAACTTTTTTCATTAAAATCAAACAAAATTCAGTTTAGAGTACAAAATACTTCTTTTAATTGAACCAGACGCCATCTGTCTGATAGATAAAATGCTCTGACTCTGGAGTTTCTCTCTAAAATGCTAAATAAACATGTCTTAGAACAATATAAACCTTGTAGGCAGAACTATTGTCAGAGCTGCTGTGGTAGATACTTAATCAACGATCAGCATTGAACAGTGCTGTAGTGCTGGAACAAGCCATAGTACATCAGTTTGTAGATCTCCAGGAGAATGTTAAGGCTAGTTAATAATGAACTATTCCAATCATAGTAATTGACCAGGTTGGAGGTTGTTGGAGGTTACTCATAGTTATGTAAGTGTAAATGACTGCTCATAGTTCCTGCATAGCTATAGGAACTAAGTATTACTATTTTACCTAAAGGACTCCATGCAGTCAGTGCTACAATGCATTTCCATTTTCATTCATTCATTCATTTTCTTGGCCGCTTATTCCTTTTCAGGGTTACAGGAGAGCCGGTGCCTAGCCGGCAGCATAAGACGCAAGGCAGGAACAGGGTGCCAATCCATCGTAGGGCACACACACACACACACACACACTCACACACTCACACACTAGGGCCACTTTAGAGACATCAATCACCCTGACGTGCATGTCTTTGGACTGTGGGAGGAAACCGGAGTACTCAGAGTAAACCCACATGGACACGAAGAGGACATGCAGACTTCCACACAGAAAGGACCCAGACCGCCCCACCTGGGGATCGAACCCAGGACCTTTTTGCTGTGAGGCGACGGTGCTACCCACAGAGCCACCGTGTCGCCCCACACACAAATCACAAAATATACTTGAGAGTGTTGATGTTTTAAATGATGCCATATATACATTTTAGTGCTGTTAATTGTCCTTAGAAGTTTTTTTGGTAGAATATGCATAATCTTTGAAAGTATCTTTGCTTTACAGCACTTCTTCACTATACATATGACATCTGTGTCTGTGTGTGTGTGTGTGTGTGTGTGTGTGTGCCTTGAACCTGTTTAGCCGCTCAGTCTCAACCTCAAATTCCCGGATTTTGTTATCTGAGATGGCAGAACCATGAGAGTAAAGTGTCTGGAAGATCTCCTTGATGTTAGAGCAGTCCTGCAGAGACACACACAAAGAGACTCTGGATTCTATTTTCTTTATCATGGCACAAGCATAAAACAGAGCTCTATGTCATATATGCTCTGTATTTTTGTAAACTGGGCATCAATATGTGTCTTCATGTGAGCTATTATGGGAGTCATTAGTTTATGTATGTGTCTTTAGTGTTAATTATTGAACTTGCTTCTTGGGGTGTGATCAAGTGCTGCGCTGGTAAGGGAGACTAAAGCCTCAGTATTTAGCCTCAGAGGAGGCTAAATAGGTAAGCACCCACAACTGTTCATAATTAATTTAATTGGTTTCCTTTGTTTTGTGTGAGTTTGCGCAAGAAGTTAGGGCTTAATTAGGGGTGCGGAGAAGAGAGTGAGAGAGAATGCCGTGGTCAGAGAGAAAGAGAGCACTGATAGTGCAGATCCAATGTTCAAGCTGACATAACTTTGTTTTTGAATAAACCTGTAGAACCTCCCAGAAATCTCCCACTTGTGCTACACTGATGTTGAATCCTGGGATGAACCATAGCAAAACCACTGCTATGGAATCCACACCACTGGGCTGCCTCATCCAGTCCCTCGCGGCCATGCAGCAGGCCCACACCGACACCCTCATAAAGCTGCAGGAAGACCATGAACACCACTTCCAGGTCCTGCTTGAGGCACGGGTGGACACTGCTCGACCTGCTGCACAGGCCAGGTGCTCCTGCACCCATTGCGGTGGCCACAACACCAACACCTCCCCTGACATTTCCCAAGATGGGTCTGCAGGACGATGCCTTCCTGGAGTTCTTTGAGCGGTCTGAGCAGGCATGGGGCTGGTGAAAAGATCAGTGGGCTGCCTGCCTTCTACTGCTCCTGTCAGGGGAGGCACAACTCACCACATATTAGCTGTCAGCCACCAGCATGCTGGAGTATCCTATCCTCCAGCAGACCATTATGCAGTGGGTTGGCCGGTCTCCAGAACAACACTGAAGATTCTTCCACTCCTTGGAATACAGCGCAGTTGGTCAGCCCATTCAATTTTTTTTATTTCTAAAGCGCTTTTAACAAAGGACATTGCCTCAAAGCAGCTTTACAAAGACAAAGACAAAGCCCATCATCTTCAGTCAACAGCTCCATGATGCCTGTCGGAGATGGATCAGCACAGGGTCGCAGCATCGAGGGGGCCATCAAGCAGGTGGTGCTGGAGCAATTCGTTGCAAGCTGCTGGCAGGAACAACCAAATGTGTCCAGTGCCATCAACCAGCCTCATTCGAGGAGGGAAAAGGCACTAGGGATGAAGGGGAAGATGAAGGTGAAATGTGTGCATGGGCATATCCATGAATATCCTGTAGTTCCCATCTTTTCAGGTGGAAAATGCATAGTGTTGAGGCGGGGGTTAATCCCTGCCTCTCCCATCTGCTAATTCTGGGAATTAATTGGCCTAGGTTTAGTAGTTTAACAAAAGAGAATTTGCACGGATGGGTCCTGCACAGTAGTAGCACAATGTAGGATGTATGCAGAGCTGGAGGGAGAAGCAGGGTCCCCCTCGTCAACATCAGCTCAACATTCAGCTCAACATTAGCCGATATGGAGGCTGAGGCATGGCCTACCCCCTCCTCCCTCTGGGAATTCCCCACTGGGTATTTCCCTTTAGAGCAAACTTGCAATGAGACACTCAGTCATGCCTTTAGCTAAGTGAGAGTAATCAATGGTCAAAAGGTTCTCCCGGACACTACACTATCCTTCCCAAACTTTGCAATTATTAAAGATAAGCTATACAGATGGAGGACACTAACACACATGAAATTACAACCCAGTTGTTGGTGCCTAAGGAAACATTGCCACAAGGAAATGTTATTCCAGGTGGCTCATTATAATCCTATGGCAGGATATTTAAGACAAGATACAACACTTCTCCATTTCATGGTCCACTTCAACTGGCTAAGCATTCGTGGGGATGTTTGCAGGTGGTGTGCATGTTGCGAATGTAAACTGGTTATTCCACCGGCAAGCCCAAAAGTGTCATAGCACCCTGTTCCATTAATTGAGGTCCTGTTTGAAAGAATTGGTATGGACTTTGTAGGTCAGCAAGGGGATACCACTTTGTGCTAGTCCTTGTGGACTATGCAGTGCGATACCCAGAACAGTGCCTCTACAAAACATCTCAGGATGCAGTGTTGCGGCGGCAGTCTTCATTGTGCTCTCCCGGGTCAGGATCCTGTTGGATTAGGGCACAACGTTCATGCCACACACACTCCACAAACTATTGGGGATTAAATCAATTCAAACCAGTGTTTACCATCTGTAAACGGATGGACATAAAAGCATGACTAGTAAGGTTGTCACAAGGATGATAAAAATTGGGATAAGTGGCTTAAGCCCCTGTTATTTCCAGTCCGAGAGGAAAAAGATTTTCCCCATTTGAGCTTCTCTGTGGGCATATCCCGTATGACCTTGTGGCATCCTAGACGTCATGAGGGAAAGTTGGGAGGAGAGACAAACCGTTTTGAAGTTCCGAATTGACAAACTGCTTGATCGGTTAGGTGCCACTCACTTTTACTTGACACAGGACCAACATTGGCAGATCCCCTTGACCACCATATCCTGTGAAAAAAACGTCCTTCTCCACACATTTCGGTTTACATCAATTCGTGACACTTCCGTTTGGGTTGTTTGGGGCTCCCACAATGGTTCAGTGACTATGCCCAAATAATACGTATGCTTTGACATATTTAGTAATGACTGGCTGCAGCATTTACAATTCAATTCAACTTTATTTCTAAAGTGCTTTTAACAATGATCATTGTCTCAAAACAGCTTTACAAAGAGGACATAGGATTAGGACATAGTTTATGAGTTTTGTCCCTAACTGTTATCCTTAATGAGCAAGCCAGTGGTGACAGTGGCAAGGAAAAACTCCCTCAGATGATAACAGGAAGAAAGGAACCAGACTCAAAAGGGAACCCATCCTTATTTGGGTAACACTGGATAGTGCAGTAATAAATAATCCCTTCTATAACTGAGTGCTGCAATTTTAACCAGTAAACTGATAAATAATTTCACATAAAGTCCAAGCTGTTGAAGATATAATCTGCTTGCTGATGGAGATTTGACTGATTAAGTGAATATTTGAGGTACCAACAAAGAGCCAGCACCTTTTGATAGAAGTAGGCACAGAGAGGATCATAACAGAGTAAAGGTTTGCTCAGGTTCTGCGGTGCAAGACCATTTAGTGCCTTATAGGTTAATAGTAGTATTTTATGAATGTGAAATTTGACTGGAAGCCAATGCAGTGTGCATAAGATGGGGGTGATGTGATCGTATCTTCTGGTTCTAGTAAGGATGCTTTCTGACCTAACTTGCTTGCTTATACACTTATTGGAATATCCAGACAGCAAGGCATTTCTAATTTTTTAATTCCAAAAACAAATAAATAAATAACAAAAAAATAAACAAATAAATACTTGAAATTGTTTAAATTGTGGGCCCTGAATCTATAATATATAAAAGTTTAACTTTTTGAATGGAATTATGGAAATTAATCAACTTTTCCATGATATTCTAATTTTTTGGAAAGGGTCTATATATAGACAAAAGTGTTCAAACACACCACTTATTCAGTGAATTTAGGCGTTTCATGTAGTCATGTTGCCATGGGTATATAAAATCAGGCACCTAGCCATACAATCTGCCTTTACAAACATTTGTGAAAGAATGGCTCATTGTAAGTAGCTCACTGAATTCAAGTGTAGTATTCTAATAGGATGTCACCATTGCAACAAGTAAATTCATGAAATTTCTTCCCTCCTAGATATTCTTTAATCAACTGTGAGTGGTATTATTGAAATATGGAAGTGTTTAAGAACAAAAGGAACTCAACCATGAAGTGGCAGACCATGCAAAGTTACACAGTGGGGTCACTGTTTGCTGAGGCACGTAGTGCATAATAGTCACCAACGCTCTGCTCTCTCGATAACTGCAGAGTTTCAAACCTCCTTTGGCATTAACCTCCTTTGGCATTCAAACCTCTTCATGCCATGGGTTTCCCCATGCAAGCCTTACATCACCAAGCACTATGCCAAGCATCAAATGGAGTGGTGTAAAGCAAGTAGCCATGTAGAGTGATGAATCAAACTTCTCTGTCCAGCAATCTGATGGATGAGTCTGAGTTTGGCAAATGCCAGGAGAATGTTACCTGCCTGACTGCATTGTGTCAACTATAAAGTTTGGTGGAGGAGGGATAAAGCTATGGGTTTGTTTTCAGCGGTAGGCCTAGGTCCCTTAGTTCCAGTGAAGGGAATCTTAATGCTTCAGCATATCAAGACATTTTTGACAATTGTATGCTTCCAACTTTGTGGGAGGGGAAGGCCCTTTGCTGTTCCTGCATGACTGTGCCCCAGTGAACAAAGCAAGGCACAGTTGGGTGAGTTTGGTGTGGAAGAACTTGACTGGCCTGCACAGAGCCATGGTCTCAACCCCACTAAACACATTTGGGAGAAAATAGAATGGAGATTAGTCACTAATCTAATAAGTAATTAATGGAGTTAGCCACATTATTTTGTGATTCTGCTACACCCATGTGTAAGGCTAATATGTAATGGTCTGTCCTTCAATCTTTTATTTCATTATATATTTCATGGCTCATTTCCCAGACACTCTCCCAAAAGTTAAGCTTGTCATGAATGGTTCTGCTGTCAAACACAACAGTAAAAAAGAACCATGCTATGAATCAGCATTTTATATTTGAATTGTGCTAAGTTTCCTGTGTTCCTTTAGACTGGCACCCAATACCTCTACTTTTATAAATAAAATAATTTGTTCCCTTTTATAATGGCACCAAACCACTGGCTCTTTAGATTTACACCCAACCCATCTATCTCTTTAGACTGGCACCCAAACCCTCTCCCTTTGTTCTTACCTCAATACTGTTAATCTCTGAGCCCAGCATGGCTCTCTCCAGTGATGATGACTCTGCCCGGGTTTTAGAAAGCTTTACTCTCTCTGCAACCTGCAAGACATAGACACATAAAAAGGATTTATATGGTAAATGGATTAATATACACTATATTGCCAAAAGTATTCGCCATCCAAATAATTGAATTCAGGTGTTCCAATCACTTCCATGGCCACAGGTAAAAACAAGCACCTAGGTATGCAGCCTGGTTCTTTAGACATTTGTGAAATAATGGGTTGCTCTGATAGGATCAGTGATAGGATGCCACCTGTGCAACAAGTCTGGTTGTGAAATTTCCTAACTACTAAATATTCCACAGTCAACTTTCACGCCAACTTTGTGGGAACAGTTTGGAGATGGCCCCTTCCTGTTCCAACATGACTACGCACAAGGGCAGTGCAGTCCTGACCTCAACGTGATAGAACACCTTTGGGATGAATTAAAGCAGAGACTGCAAGCCAGGCCTTATCGTCCAACATCAATGTCTGACTTCTCAAATGCGCTTCTGGAAGAATGGTCAAAAATTCCCATAAACACACTCCTAAAGTGGAAAGCCTTCCCAGAAGAGTTGAAGCTGTTATAGCTGCAAAGGTTGGGCTGACATCATATTAAACCCTATGGATTAAGAATGGGATGTCACTCAAGTTCATATGAGTGTGACGGCAGAGGAGGGAATATTTTGGTAAATAATACTTAATATTTGGTTAAATCTATTGCTTCCAATAACTGCAGGATTAGGTTTAAGCCAACAACTTGTATCACAGCTTATTTCACCTGTTGTTTGTTGCAGGGAGATCCTCCCTTCAGCACCCTCTTCAGGACATAAAATGCATGCTCAACTGAGTATCTGGTGAATAATTTGTCCAGTTTTCTCCAGTTTCCCCATTATTGTGTTTCCCCAAGCACGCTTGATGGGAGGATTGCGGCAGGAAGGGCATCCGGCGTAAAACATGTGCCATATCAAGGTACGGACTTGATCCACTGTGGTGACTCCAAGAGGATGGGAGCAGCCGAAAGAAGAAAAATAAGAAGAATTTGGCCAGTCTAAAACCTTATATGAGTTGGAAGGCAGACACATATGTTAAGCCTTGTGTGTGTGTGTGTGTGTGTGTGTGCGCGTGTAAGAGAGAGAAAGAGAGACCTTGGCTACAGGGAGGTCATTACTGCTGCTGCTGGTGCTGAGCTCGCCTGTGCTTGGGTTGATGACTTGGGTTGATGGCCAGGTAGGTGTCACACAACCTGGACTGAACTGACCCCCACCAGGCTGGACACTCTGTAGACGAGTCTGCAGCTCCTTCACCTACAGAGGGATAGCACAAGAGGAGAGGAAATGGACACAATGACAATGGGTTTGAGAGTCATTTTTGTAAAATTCCAATCTCTACAAACAGGCCACATGAAAGTCACTTCTATAGAGGTCTTTTTGTTGCATAATTTACAAAATAAATAGCATCAATTCCACAATAAGAAAGCAAGATTCACAAACAAAAAGTCATTCACAAATATAAGGTGAGATCAACAAATAAAAGATGAACAGATATCTTTGTAATTCAAGCACACAAACCTCACTCTCCTTGCTATTTATTTCTGGAATCGGATGTGTGCTTTACACCACTCAGACAGGAGATTTTTATGTGCTATATGCTTTAGCACTTGGCAGTATTGTTGTACTGCTTCATAGTGAGCTGTTGTTGCTCCTAGATGCTTCAATTTTACAATAATAGCACGTAACACCATGGGAAAAAATGTTTTTATTCATCAAGACCTAAATAACAATTCTGTGGTCCTCACCAACTTCTGTAAACAAATAAAAAATAACCTCAGATGACAACAAAAGGACACAACATATTTCAATATGTAGTCATTTTTCCCCAAAAGTAAACCAATGTTCAGAAAGCAGATGGGAAAAGTAACAGCAACTTGAAGTAAAAATGTTTCTGTACATTGTTAAGTTCATTGATGTTTGAGGGTTTTTGTTTATTCACAACAAAAGATTCTGCCACAGCATCTCAATGAGGTTGAGGTCTGGACTTTGACTTGGACATTCCATTAGCTTGATTTTTTCTTCTTTAACTAACTGGATGTCAGTGTTGCTGGTGGGATCATTGTGCTGCTGCATGGCCCAATCTTGGCTCAGCTTAAGCTGCTGGACAGATGGCCTTACATTTGTCTCAAGAGTACTGTGGTATAAAATTGAGTTCATTGTTGTCTTAATGACTGCTTGACAATTGGTATTAAGTGTTGGTGGTGATGTGCTTTGTTTTTCACCAAACATGGTGTTGTGAATGACGACATTTGTGCAAAGTATATTTTTCCACAACTTTATTTCAAATATAATTTTGCAAGCCTAATTATGCTGCTGTATTCCTTATGGAGAAAATGGGTTTGCTCTAGATATTCTTCCTCGAAAGCCATGCTTGTTCATTCTATTGTGTTGTGTGGTGTTGTCTGGCACTGAACTGGATTTGCTTGAAAGGTGAATTTCAAATTGTCTAGTGATGGCCTTATAACCCTTCCCTAATAGATAAACAGATAGATTTGCTTTTCTGAGGTCATGGTTGTTGTCCTTTCTTCTTGGCATGATGTACATACACAACAAATGAGTATATATTTGTTACACTTAAAGTCCTTGAACTCTTGCAAAATTAGCAGTGGTTGTGGCTGAAACATTTGAATTAAAGTCATTAGGAGGGGTGTCCACATACTTTGGTGATACAGTGTATACTGAAGAATAATTATGTTTTTTCTTTTTTCATTTCCTTTCGTTTTACTCATAGTTCTATAACTCAGACACAGGAAAAAAGACTACAGGAAACAAGACTACAGGAAACAAGAGTGCATGTGTTACAGAGGTGACACTAATCCTGCTGTACAAAAAGCACTTACACCATATGAAAGTAAATCTGTTGTGGGAAGTAAAGTTTGGAAGCACATTTTGGAAATTTTGGGTTGAAATAATACTGTATGCATAAAAGAATCATAGGCCTACCTCAAAGTTGTGTGTAGTGACAGAAGGGGAGATCTGGAAGTTGTCCAGGGAGATTACAAAATATGAATTTGGGGATGAAACACCTGGGATTAACAGCTGTTCAATTTTGCTTGGATTATGTTTCAGTTTGACTTATCTAGTGGCATGACTCTGGTATGTAAATGTTGTGTGCATTGCAATATTTAGAGCAAAACTGTGCTCTTACCCTGCTAATTGAACCTTCCCACACTAAAATGACAGGTGTTTCAGTTTAAATTTTATTTTTGACCGGAAACGACACAGGCATCTCCCAGGAGATAATACGATGATGTACAAGAGGCATCATTGTG
>JAOVYV010163125.1:0-10261 GCA_025674545.1 Hassar affinis
ATGCATTGATAATTTTGAGAACAGCAGTGTCTTGTGGTTACTACGAAGATTTTAAACATTAAATTTTTATCTAAAGGCAAGAAACATCTAATTAAAGAAATCACACATACAAACAGATGTAACTTGGTCTAGTGAAAACACATTAATTCTGCATAATCTTTTGATTATATGAAACTCATTGTGTAACTTTTTGTAGGTAAGAGAAAAAAAAATCTATAGAAAACACAACAACCGTGAGCAAGGTGAGATCGGAGTAGTACAAAGGTCCTTTCTCTTAGTCATTGATTCCATGCTTTCCATATTTCTGAAAGAGAGAAAGTTTAATTCCGTAACATGTTTTCATTTATATCCGTTACTGATCATTCCATGGTAGTTACCACCAAAAGGGGGCACTGTTGTTCTTTCAAAAAGTTCTTGCATGTAACCTTTTGTCCCTTAGGAATTTATGGTTGAGGTCTGTTTATGGATAAAACGCACTTAGTGGTGGTCTCCGAAATGTCTCAGCAGTAATTCTGATAAACCTTGACTCCAAGTTGTAAAATTTCTACATAGTTTGTAATTCCATCAGATAACATGCCAGGTGGTGTTTGGCCAAGCCAGGGGGGTCAGCTTTGAGGTCAAGACATGGTAGGTGAATGTGGGTGTGTGTGTGTGTGTGTGTGTAGATTCTTCTGTAGGGTGTCATTTATTGAAGCAAGCGAATCCGCTACACAGGCTTGACCTTTGCATTACACTATTCCAAAACATTAGGCAAAAGAATGGTCATGGACAGGCACAAGTCAGGCAAGGCACAGACAGTATATCAGAGGCAAGCCAGAATCACAAACCTAGCACAGGTAAAGGTCAGAATATCTAAATAACAAACACTTAAAGAATAGGCTTGGTAAAGCGACACAATATTGTGTTAGACCAATATTTTGCACTGAGGTTTGAGAGTGGAGTGCTTCCCTAGATGTGCCATGATTCACTTCAGATGTGCATGGCTAAAACTGGAGAGCTGCTGGCAACCGAAGTCCACAATTGCTGAATCCACACTGGATTCTGTGAGCTAGAGTTTTCAGACAAATGTGGCACTTCCATGACAGATCCCCATCTACTGAGCTTGATTTGGGAGCTGGCCATTTTCTTGGATGACTTCTGGGGTGTTGTCTTGGTTTATTAGGATGTCCTGCATGGGAATCTGAAATGAGCAGAGAACCTAGAACATCCACCCCGGATCTCTCTTACTCTGTAGGCAGGTTCCTCCTCAGTGTCTAGCAACTCAGGTGGAATGGATTGGGCATCATCTTCAGCTAGTGGCCCCATGACTGCTGGTTTAAGGCAGAACATGTGGAAGGAAAGCATGATCCTGGAATGATGCAGCATTGCTAGGTGATATGTGACCAGGCTTATAGCTGCGAGTTTCTGGAACCACCTGTTCACTGCACTGAAGCCAAATGTCCACTGCAGGTGAGTCTGAGACTGTAGCAACCCATGGGAACAGAGAGGGTTGGTAGCTTATGGTACACTGGATTAGCATTAGATGTGTAGCCAAGTAGTGCAGGGGGTTTTTGGTGTATTCAGCCCATGGGTAATGGAATTAGTCAGATTCCTTTTGCTTAAATGATCAGGAAATAACACAACTGGCAGTGTTACCTTAAGAGGCAGGCAGTTCCATCAATAATTCTGTGCCTAAATTTGACTGTGGTCACTGTGGTGTGGGGAGTACCATGAGTTTCCCTACTGGGAACATTTGTGTAACCTTAGCCTTGGCAGTCAGAGGAGCTTATCCATCCATCAGCTTATCCATCTGTATTTCCCTTGGGTGTGTTTTTTTCCTGATGACATAGGAATTAGGAAGGATGGTTTCATCAATGTCTCTCTCCTGTGTGACAGTGTATATTTGGGATGGACCATCTGCTTTTCCATTCTTGAATCTTTGGGGGTAGGTGATGTGGAATTGGAACTTCTTGAAGAATAATGCCCAGCAAGGTTGCCATTTAATCTTATTTTTATTTATGATATTCCAAATTTATATGATCTCTGAAGACTTCAATTGTGTGTTCTGTGCCTTCTAACCAGTGTTGTGGCTCCTTGAACACTAGCTTGATTGCCAGCAGTTCTTTGTTTACCACATCATAACTGCATTCAGCCCAAGGCACCCTTTGTGAAAAACAAGCTACTGGACGGAGTTTTTCCTTCTTGCCTGTGCCTTTGGATAACATGGCCCCCCACTCCAGTTTCGGAGGCATCCAACTTCACAATGAAAGGTCTCTAGGGCTCTGGATGTGTGATATGGGGCAATCTCAAATTTCCCCAGCATATCTTGAAGAATGTCAGTAATTAAGCACTGAGACACCAGGGGTGCCAGAGAGCCCATACAGCATTACCAAATATGTATAATGGAATCATAACAGAAATATTGGGTTCAAGGCTCTCCATAGAGGTGGCATTAGATAATAGGAATGGTGATTGGAGACAGGATTTTAAACAATGATTGGACCACTGCATGGTTTCTCTTTGCTTCCATGTCATGACGACATGGCATGTGATTTGCATACATGGGTGGAAACGAACTAGGGAGTACTTGGAAGGCACTAGGAGGAGGAAGAATATGGTCCTCTGTCAAGATCATATCTGTGCACTGGGTTTTTCAGTAGTATGGCCCAGATCTGGAGTTGCTTAGCTAGGGAAGCATCCATACATTTTCTGGCAGCTTCAGAGGCAATCAAAGCTGAAATAACAAATTTCTCTTCTGAATGCACAATCTGGACTGGCACAGAAAATGTTGTAGGAAAAGTTGTAAGGAAGACAAGAGTTTATTCATCGATGGTGGAATAGTGGTGGGCTGAGAACATTTTTGAGAGCAGTGAGAGCAATTCTTAAAAAGAAGCATAACACTAGTGAGTCCCTAGTGAAGATTAACTTGTACTACAACACTGGGAAGAGAAGAATATGGAGAAGGAAAAGAATGGCTCATGATCCAAAGCATACCACATCATCTGTTACACATGGTGGAGGCAGTGTTATGGACTGGTCATATGGCTTGGAACTGGGTCACTGGTGTTTCTTGGTGATGTGACTACAGATAAATATAGAAGGGTTTAGTCAAATACTGCAAAACTGATAGGATATTGCTTCAGAGTATAGATAGATAATGACCCAAACATATCACAAAAGCAACCCAAGAGCTTCTTAAGGTCAGTCACCTAACCTCTGGCTGATTGAGCATGCTTTTCACTTACTGAAGACAAAACTGAAAGCAGAAATACTCTACTTACTGCTGACAAACTAAGGGTGGCTGTAAAGTAAAGGCCTGGCAAAGTATCATAAGGGAGGAAATTCTACATTTGGTGTTGCCCATGGCTTCCAGACTTTAGGCAGTCATTGACTACAAAGAATTTGCCACCAAGTATTAAAAATAATCCTTATTTTAACATTGATAGTTTTTTCCAGTTACTTTTGAGCCAGTGAAGAAAAAATGATGCAGTTCCTAAACAGTTTGTGCAATTAAACCCCTTGAATTGAAGCTAAAAGTCTGATCTTGATTGTTTCATTTCATACCCATAGTGGTGGTGTATAGTAGCGAATACATGTTTTTGTGTGACTGTCCAAATACTTGCATATCTGACTGTAAATGCATAAACAAATCTTTTAAAAGTAAGTCATAATAAATATAATTTTATTAATAATCTTTTGCCTGGCTTGTGTAATGTGTTACTTTTTTTTGAGTGTCACTAGATGCTAGAACATTGTCCCTGCCTCCTCCATCACTCCATGCCTTACTGCAGCAAAAAGTTTTATCATTAGGATTCTTTGAGCTTTGAAATCCTGTCTCTTTGCCATTTTATTCCCATATATAATCATGAACACTTATTACCTGGCTTGCTGTGACTTCAGAGGTTGGCAATAGTAACATCCTTTGTTCCCAGCACTCACAACAGGTGACTTAAGCAGACTGGTGAAATGTTGCTTATCATTGCATTGTGTAAACTGCAGTATAGGACAGAACAGTAATTACTGATTTGCATACTGCTTAGAGGACACTGCCTGCCCCATGCCTTAATTGAGGCTTGATTCTAGCAGATACTCTTCAGCATCACATGTAAATTTAATGTCTAAATATAAAATTTAATGTTTTGAGGCATAAAAAGCATAATAAAAAGCCTGAAAATGGAGATATAAAAACAACAAAACTAGACATACAAACATCACAGATGAATTACATGACTTTCTAAGCTTCGTCATAGTATGGAAGATATCGGTTACTGCTGGTCTAGTTGCTTATCTTAATTTTTCAATTTTCTTTGGTCTTCATGATGCTGTTTGTTCTTTAACAGACCTTGGGACTTTTCAGGAACAGATGTATTTATATTAAGATTATCTGACACATTAATTGCACACAGGTTGACTTCATTCATCCAATTATGTTACTTCTGATGTCAAAGGGAATTACCTCTACAATCATATAATAATAAAACTAGACATTTTATTGAACTGACATTTTATTAAATGTTTTATTAATTACTCTACACACCTCATCTATGTATGGTAATAGTCAATAACAATGGACTATTATGAAATCTCTACCAGGGTGTTTGTTGTTATTGGACTGTATACTCAACAATTCATCACAATTTAAACATTACTGTATATGTATTCATACATTCATACATCAATAGTACACAATGGATGTGTATAAAGGATTCAGAGGTAACAGTGAGCACTAAAACCGGACAGTTGTGGATTCTTAAAACATTGCCTTTTTCTAGCTCTGTACAGTTTTGAAGTGCATGTGCCCACTGTAGCCTCAGATTCCTATTTTTCTCTAACAGGACTAGAACCTGCAAACAAGGGGTTACTTGATTTGCTTGAGGTTACTTGAGGTCATAAGAAAACCTTAATTTTAATTTTAATATTTCCAATTAACTGATCTATGAAAATGGATTTAGTGTGCTAATAAATTGAAAGGTTATTCTAGTCTTTTTCACTATTTTGACATGCTACAGTAACATAAGAGTTCAGCAATACAAAATAATTTACCATTCTACACTTTTGGTAACATGAGTGGTAACACTAACCAGATTATGCTTAGTGTTGTCATTTTTTTAAAAATGTATTTCAAATTACTGATGCTAAAAGTGGTTCTACATGTTACTGAATTGTAGGGTGTACTTATAATTTTCCAACCTGGTTTCTGAATCTTCATTTAATTTTTTGAAAAGTTGCTACTACATGAAATCTGTCGTGTGTTTCTTGCCACATGAGGTTATTTGTTTGTTTCTAAAAGTTGGTCAGGACCACACAACGGTTATTTAGTCCCTTTAAATAAAAACATAAAACTGAAGAAAGATGTACTTTTTTCCAACAAGTGTATTTAGTAATCTAAAATATGCAAAGGTCTAATATCTCAATAGGTTTGAAGAGATAGGGCTTTGTAGTTCTACAGACTGTAGTCCATGTGTTTCTCTCCATACATTGTTAGTCCCTTTTATTCTGTTGTGCACTGGTCAGCACCCCCAAAGAACCACCACAGATAAGGTACTGATTGGGTGGTGGATCATTCTCAGCACTGCAGTGACACTGACGTGGTGATGGTGTGTTAATGTGTGTTGTACTGGTGTGAGTGAATCAGACACAACAGTGCTGCTGGAGTTTTTAAGCACTGTGTTCATTTACTGTGCACTCTATAAGACCCATCCACCATATTACTCCATCCTGTAGATGTAAAGTCAGAGACAGTAGCTCATCCTCTAATCCTTCGTCAGTACTCACAGGATGCTGGTGACTGGAGACTTTTGGTTGGTGGACTATTTTCAGTGCAGTGCAATGATCCACCACCCAAAGAATACCTGATCTGTGGTGGTCCTGTGGAGGTCCTGACCATTAGAGACTAACAAAGTATGTAGAGAAAGAGATGGAGTACAGTCTGTAATTCTAGAATTCCAAAGTCCATCTATATAGTGAGTGGAACCGTCAAAGTAATAAAACAAATGCCTCTGCTGCTTTTCAGCACATTTTCTTTGAGGCCTCATGCACACACATTCTCCTGATATGATGGCTGTCTCAGTCTCGCTTGTCTCTCTCTCCATTATCTGTTCCCTTCTCCTCCTTGTCTCATTGGACATCACTACAAACACAGGACAGATGATTAAATCATGAGGTACAGGTGCATGCGCTCATCTTTGTTCCCTTCCCAACCTCTCCACAGGTTGCCAGACTGTTTTCGATCAAAGCCACAATATACAAACCCCATTTACAAACAAGTTGGGACACTTTCTAAAAGTGCAATAAAACTAAAAACTGTTAAAAAAAAATATAAAAAAAAATAGAATGTGATCTGTAAAATGCTAAAACAAATTGGGGACTAAGGCAAGTAAAACTGATCTGGAAGGTTCCACAATTAGCAGTTTAACTGGTAGCTGGTGAGGTCATCAAGATTAAAGTACCATTCACCAAAGGTTTAGTCTTTGCAAGATGGGATATTCACCATTTTGTGACAAAACATGAGAGAATTGTCAGTCAGATCAAATACAGTGTTTCTCAGCACAAGCTTTTAGCTTTGTTCCTCAGGTCTTTCACCCTATACAGTTCATAATATCATGAAAAGATTCAGGGAGTCAGAGAAAAATCTTGGTGCATAAAGGCCAAGGGTGGAAAGGCTGCTAAAAGTGCATGAACATCGAGCCCTCAGGCAGTATTGTTTCAGAAACTGTCATGCTACATAGGCTCAGGAGTACTTGGCAAAATTATTGTCCACAGTCTGCTGCTACAACAAGAAATACAACCTGAAACTGTATTATGCGAAGAGGAGTGATATGTTAAATCTGTGCAGAAATGCAGGTGACTTCTCTAGGCCTGAAAAAAGGAGAATGAAACAGCTGTGACTATGGACTGTTGAGCGGCTGAGGTCTTGTATACAGCATAAATGGGCAAAATTTCCACTTGTAAAACTGCAACAATTAGCATCTTCGATTCCCAAATGATTAAAAAGTGTAATTAAAAAAAAAGGTGATATGACCCAGTGGTAAACATGCCTCAGTCACACCTTTTTGTTTTGGGTGTGTTACATCCACAAATTTCAAAAATTTTTATATTTTAAAAATAGAATTAAGTTTGTCATTGAAGACACTGAAATGCTTTTCTTTGTCATTTTATCTGTTAATTAAAGGCTGAATTAACAAATGACAACTCAGTTTTTGTTGCATTTTTAGAAAGTATCCCATTTTGTCTAGAAATGGGGTTTGTAATTTTAGGAAAGCTTTTGTTTTCTTCAATCATTTACCATCATTGTGATTGATTAATCTGCATGTCTGTGGAATCAGATAAATTGTTGACTGATGGATATTTATGCACAATGTACATTTTCTTGTATACATTTTTTGCAGCTTCTCCATCTCTTAAATAACTCAGTGAAAACATTTTATTTTTGAAGAATAACAATTCAAAATAATGTGTAGTTTTCTTGAGTAAAAACTTTGTTTCAAGCTCCCACTCTGAACAGCCGATTTCCTCGGCTATGTTTAGCCCAGTGTGTGACTCGAGAAAAAAGGGCGAGTTTGGAGTACGAAGCTCGCCATTTCTCATTCTCTGGTGATCACGTGCTGTTATAGTGACATAGCTCTGGGTAGCCCTTGTAGTCCACCCATCTGTGGTTATTGCTGCCTCTTTCACAGTTTGCATCACGCTTGCTTTTTTTTTTGAAGCTGCTAGGCTGTTAATGAGGCAGAAGACAGAGTGTTGTATGAGAGCATGACGTATGACATGCTAGTGAAGGTGGACAGCCCTCTGCTGTTCAAAAATGCTGTTACATACATTAGATGGCATTATAAACAGAGCTCACGTGATATTGTGATATGTCCATATTGCACACCACATTTTTCTGCATTGTTACACCACTAGTAATCAAGCTGACATTCTGCATGCAAATCAAAACTCAAAGAAAGTATCAAAATGAATAGAAAATTTCTAGCTGACTAAAGTATATGTTCAGTTAGTAAATACTATATTGCCGTTTATTGCCCCTTTCAGCATCCTCAGTATTCAGGATCTTCACAGTATTCACCTAGCCATGTTTTCCTTTAGTCCTACTATAGTCTTGAAAATTAATGGTTTAATGAAATAGAAAGCCTTCAGAAGCCCAAAGATGAAAATAAACAGATAACTAAACGTCTCTTGTCATCTTTCATTTTACCTGCACATTTAACATTTAAGGATGCTGAGTCCCCTGACGACATTTTCAGAGTACATCTATTCATGGTTAATTGGAAACTGTAAAAAAAATGCCTGGCAATATGAAATAACATACCTTAGTCTCTTTAATGGTTTCTGCTGAGCCTCATGGTGATGAGCTTATCTGGCCAAAAATTATTTGTGCCCCTGCCAATGTTTTGTCAAGCGTCTGTTGAAAAATTCCTCTTGAGTTCAGTGTCGAGACTTTTTTAAAGCAAATCAGTGCACTGTATGTCCACATTTGACAGGTTCTTTCTTCGTACATTGAGGTAGTAGTAATAGGGAAATTATGAATTTTAGAGATTCTTCTGTTTTGATAGACTAGAGCTGTGTGAGTTCTTATGTACCATTGGATACTAATGATTGCTATGTGTTGTACGTCTATAGAACCTGATCAAGAATCTTCCTGAGCAGAAGGAGCTGAGCTCTCTGGCCGAGTTGAAGAGTGAGTACGAGGAGCTGTGTGAGCCAGAGCAGTTTGGCATTGTGGTATGTATTAGAGGCAGTGCACAAACACAATCAGCTTTCACAGAGACACCACAGAGCACAATACTTCACTTTCCTTTTGATTATGTTTTCAGTATCTCTAATCTGTTTTCCTTTTCTGGGCATTAGTTTTCTTTATCTATTTGACTCAACACTCCTCTTTTCTGCCCTCTCTGTGACATTGACACCTCCCTCCGACCAGCTCACCCCACCTCACTCTCTTTCCTTGTTCACATGAGTACCTATATACATGTAAAGGATTTCGAGCTGAGATGCCAACAGAGAGAGCCATCAGAGAAATTAATACTAGCAAGAAGCAAATGAGTGAGTTACTGTGCATTTTTTCTGTCTGAGAAACAGAAAGATAGAGTGAGAGTACAGAAGACAGAAAACTGCTTCCAGGCTCTATGCAGGATCAGTGTGTTCAATACATAAAGAGACATAGTATTGTGTAATTAAAAGGCTAGTCTGACAGTAACTGACAGAACTTGTGATTTTGATTATCAAGACATGCCTTGATAATGTGTGTTCCTCTTCTTACTTTACATATTGTCAAGTGCAAACTACTTTTATTTTTCCTTAAGGTATTGTTTAGCTCTACATACACCAGTAGGTGCTCTAAAGCATTTTGATATATATTCTGAACATATCCTGTAAATAGTTTATAGATTGTTCTTGCGTGAGTGACTGACTTGACACTTCACTTGATACTAATTTCAAATGCTGGATACAACTGTGAGAGACACAGAGGAGAAGAGAAGAGGAGCCAAAATCAAGACAAAAGGATTTATTAAGAGACCTAAACAGTGAATTCCAGATAGCTACCAGGAAGGACATGGACCAATAGTACCACGACATCTGTAAAGATGGAAAATGGAAACAAACATGGGAAACAGATAAGATATATACCTTCCATAAGATATAGGAGGTTAAAAATAAATTTTAGCCATGAGTCGGTACTCTAAGAGATTGAGAAATTGACATAATAATAGATGAATTCTATTATTTATATTCTTTTTTATTCTAAATAATGTAAAGAATAAATTGAATAGTTCTAAAAAATGTTGGCTACACAGAAGAACCTGTAGTGATAAGTCAAAAAATATCTATTGCCAAGATACTTTTGAAGACGTTGGCTACACAGAAGAACCTGTAGTGATAAGTCAAGCAGGCCCTGAGATCATTGCCAAAAAACAGGAAATATTTCAGTTTTTGAAGAAGGTGAGACACATCAAGGTGTGTTCCCTGACCGGGTCTTGGGCAGTCGTCCTACACAGTCGATAATCAGATGGTCAAATGTCGCTCCTATCACTGGTATTGGGCAAAGTGGTGCAGGGGGAATAACCTGATTAGGTTTACCATTAAACTGACACGCATGACACTAACGATAATACTTTGCCACCTCCTCTTTTAAACCTGGGCAAAAGAAGTAATGTATGATTCAGTCAAATGTTTTTTGTACTCCCAAATGACTGGAAAATTCGTGATCATGGGCAAGATTGAGAATTTGTTTTTGATAGCTAATAGGAACAAGAAGTTGGTATACTCCGTTTTATATATATAT
>JAOVYV010163176.1:0-10257 GCA_025674545.1 Hassar affinis
ATATAGTGTGGGATCACAGTTATATTATTTTCAACACCAAGCTCCAGGCTCCTGTCACCAAATCTAAATGCACCATTTGATCACATGTTCTAAATATTAATTTTGTGCAAATTTTTACCGGTCTGAGTTATTTCATTGTTTGACTTGGTATAATCAAGTGAATGACTTGGTAAGCTGTTTAAATGCCTTGTACACCACTGTTCTAGATGAACCTGCCCCCAATAGAAACAGAGTTAAATCTTTGGTAAATCCTTACCCATGGTTAAATGAGGTAATCATAGCTCTGAAGAAAAAATGTAGACAAGCTGAGCATAGGTGGAAACAATCGAAACAGCTATTTCGTTATCGTTATTTAAAATACCTGCTAACTTTTTTATATACATGTAGACATAGACATGAGAGGAGATTATTTTAAAAACTTGATTGCCACTAATAATAGATTTTTGTTTTCTACCATTGGCCAGCTCATAAATGCTGCTCATTTTACTAATCCAGCTTCCAATATCAATTGCGATATATATTTTTTACATTTCTTTGTGAAGGTTAGTGCCTTAACAGCTAGTATTGTTTTTCTACCTAGAAATTCAATGGTTTCTCTTCCTCCTTGCAACATGTTTCTTTTTAATCAATTTAAACCATTTTCACTGGAGGTTTTAGTTTCTTTTGTGCAAGCCGTGTGTGGCATCATGAAATCTGAAGACTGAACAAAGAACAATGTAGGGCCCAGTGTCAGAGAGCTGGGTTCCTGCCAGAGGTCATGGGTCTTCCAGCAGAAAAATGACCCAAAGTATACTTCAAAAAGCACCCAGAAATAGTTTAAGACAAAGAGAGTTTTGAAGTGGCCAGCAATGAGTCCAGAGAGCACCTCTGGAGAGATCTCGAAACAGCAGAAGGCGGCATCCTTTAAATCTCAGAGACCTGGAGCAGTTTGCAATAGAAGGGTGGTCCAACATTCCAGTATAGAGGTGTAAGAAACTTACTCATGGTTACAGGAAGTGATTGATTTCAGTTATTGTTTACAAAGTGTGTGCTACCAAATATTAAGTTGAGGGTACCAATAATTCATTTCTGGATATCTCTGCTTCTTTTGTGTTGCTCCAATGCAAACACAATAAATAAACATGTGAACACCAAAGCATATGTAATTATAACAGTGTTCTGGGAGAACTGGTGCATTTTCTGAAAGAAGTGCAGGGATGCCAATATTTGTTGCCATGAGTGTATAACCTATTAACCAACTGACCTAAAAAATGCTTCCACCAACATTTGACATGGGTAAGAATTTAAAATCACCCACACAAGAACACTGGGACCACAGCAAGAAAAGAAGGAAGTAAGTTTGTACTTGAATGTAGGCAGGCTAGCACAGAGTGGAATAAAATAGTGCATAAAGAGATGCACAAGTAAAACAGTAAAATATAGCTCAAAGTATAGATTAAGATGCCAAACATCTTCTGGCCACCAAATCAGCTCTGGTTCTTGAACTAGTTCCATTTGGGATTCTTGAAAGCTCTGTGCTGTCTAGCAACCCAGGCCCCCACTTCCATCAGTTTGGAATGGAACCATTGTAATCATGGATGTGTCCTCAATGGAGGGCATTGCACAATGGACAATGGAAGTAAACAGTAGTAGCAAGATCATGGGTTGCATTGAATCCTTGAGGACAGAACCAGTTCTATGTTAGTAGAAAAGGAGTAAGAGTTACAGAGGAAAACCAGAAGCCATTGGGATCATCAGTGTTTGTTATGAAGTTATGAAGGAGATTGACTACATTTGATAGGCAATACATCTAATTGCTGAGATTTTGCTTCATATCCTGTTTTAAGCAGCCTTCCAATGCTGGAAATTAACTAAAGGCTTGGATGTTAACATCAGGCTGCAATAAGCTAAACATAAATGCCAGGTTTGGTGTTGATGCATAAATGCATTGCTAAGACATGCCCCCACTTCCTGTTTAGTAACATTATAAAGGAACTGTTCTGCAAATTAAACTTGAGATAAACAGGTTAGACCATTTCACGACTGTAAGATTTAAAAGGCATAACCATGCAAATATCCCCAATTACTTCATTTACACCCTGACAAAGAAACAGCACATTCTCTCTCTTGTTCTGGGCTGACGTCAGTGAGGGTGTTCAGCAGATGCACACAAGCTCTTCAGACACATTCTGTCTTTTTCCAGCTCAGTACACTATCTTCTTATGTTTGCTAAAAGTCTAAGACAGCTTATGTTTGATGATTAAGAGTACTTGTTTTTCCTTTCTGAAGGACACAGGTCTCTGATTGGTTCTTTTTTCTTTCTCATTATTCTAGATTGTTCTGCTACTGAATATAAGCTCTGTATTCTGTTACATTAAATGAATCATTGATAATTACAGCCTTACTATCTCTTCTGTTGTCTTTGATTCCCGAGATCTCAGAAGGCAAAGGATGAAGGACAAAAAAATCCCTCCTTGGGTTTGAACCCAGTTTAATAAAAAAATATAAATCTTAACAGCTAGTGTCAAGAAGTGGGATAATAAGATGTAAGCAAATATTTTATTAATTATATGGATTTGCTTACTTGGTTGTTATCCAGACCTTAGGAGACTGGGCAAAATACTGGGGAGGTTCTCTTGGAGGGTCACTTGTTACAGTGCTTTAGAGACACCACAGGGGAAGGTTAGAGCCCCTCCATATTGCTAGAGAGCTTTTTTCACATGCGAGGGTTCGTCCCTCATGGGATTGTGGGTGAAGATTAGAGCTCTTCACAGGAAATTTGCAGCTGCATAGGTTTTCCTTCCGCGCTAACAATTTAACACTTAATATATTCAAGAAAAGTTGTGAATTGGTCCTTCCTCCTTTGTGCTCTGGAATATTTGTTCATTTGTTTGTTTTGTTTGTGGTTTGTAACTGATGTTTGTTATTATGGGTGGTGAAAGTAACAAATTTTCAAAACCAAATTCAACTGAGACTCCTAGAACATGGATATAAAAAATGTGGTCTGGGGTTTGTTGTGACCCATTTCTGGACTGCTCGCAGCTAAGCCTTATTGGGATAAATTCCATAACTCCAGCAAGTCCTGTAAAGTTGTTACTGGAAGGGCCATAAAAAGTAATTCAGTGCAGTGTCTGAACTACACAATCTACACAGACTCTCAATTCACACACACACACACACACACACACACACACACACACACACACACACATGCTCACAGCCTGTTCTTCCCCCTCCTTTCTCTACTTGTCTCAGTTCTTGCTAGGTACAACTGATACTGTTGTTGAGACAGAAACAAAAGATTCCAATAATTTTGCTTTTCCATTTGTTTGTCTAGGAGCTAAGACAGTACAAATTAATCCACCAAAAATCTCAGAAATAAAAGTGATTTGCGAGTCTCTTCCGGATCCCTGTGTCAATGTTCATGCTTAACTAGATAGCTTAAGTGGCAGCACACACAGGCCCAATTCTTATGCATGGTCTAACACATTGCTTTACCAAGAATGAACTCATTGCAGGTGAGTTGAGTTTTGAAAATTATGTAATTCCTAATTCTAATCAAGAAATGATTAAAAAAATTCCTAATTCATCTCTACCTGTTTAAGCAATATACTCACCGATCATACCCAAACTTTGCACTGTAATCCCAAGAATTTATTTACTCAGACACTGGTTCAATTTGGTACATGCATTAAAGAGCTCAAAGCCACTGGGGCATTATTGTCCACTGATATAATTATTGAATAAAAAAATACTTGTATACTTTGCTGATATAGTTGTTGAATAAAAAATTATTATTGTACATTCACATTTTTAAACACAATTGATGCCATATTACATCCTGTTTCTACATCCACTCCTGAGGGAACTACTGAATTATCCATAGATTTTAAGATTTTTATCTGTAAAATCAAAAACCTGAGAGCAAATATTATACCTTTGACCCATGACCTTTCTGACCCACCCACTTGTTCTGTTTGCTTTGACCTGTTTGAACCAGTGTCACTGTCATACCTAACTGATATTATTATGCATATGAGACCTACCAGTTGCTCCCTGGATGTGATTCCCACACCATTTCTTAAGGATGTGCTGTCATCAATTGGTCTGAATATTTTGTCTATAATAAATAATAGTCTTACCACTGGCGTCATTCCTACCTGTTTAAACAAGCTGTCATTCAGCCTCTTTTGAAAAAGCCAGGTCTAGACCTATCTATTCTTAGCCACTATAGACCAATTTCTAAGCTACCCTTCTTGTCAAAAGTCTTGGAGAAGGTTGTCTTTTCTCAAATTAGTCTCTTGCCCAACATCACTTGATTTGCTTTTTCTTCAGTCACAGGCTACTACCACAAACTGCGTGTTTTGGGCCTCACGCAACTGTACTCCAGACTCCACACATCATATTCATGACAATAAGGGCTGCATTGCACTGGCAAAATCATTTCACATGTCACCCAAAGAGGATTAAAAGAAAACATTGAAAAACAGTTTTCCATTCCAGAAATACATAAAACCGTTAAACTTTTCCTTGATGCGTGTCTAACTTGCACCAGGGTTAATCCAAAAACACCAAACAATTCACATGATGTTCTTCCACCACCTGAACAGCCCCTTTTAATGTCTCCAAATTGATTTTACACACATGCCACCTGTGGATAAACTGAAGTACATGTTAGTCATTGTGGACAGATTTTCAAAGTGGGTGGTAAAGGTTCTCGATAAGGAAATTATACCGAGATATGGTATTCCTCTGATAATTGACTCAGACCAAGGGCAATACTTTACCTCTAAGGTAACTTTGCCAGTATTTGAACACTAAATGGAAGTCTGCAGACATTGTAGAAAGAATGAACAGAACACTGAAGGAGTGTTTGACCAAAGCCATGATCAAAACAGGAAAAAAAAAATGGGTAGATTTACTGCCAGCAGTCCTAAATGAGATCAGAATGACTCCCCAGCACCACTACAAAATTATCACTGTTTGTGGTTATCTTTGGACACCCCATGGAGTAGAGGTAACCCTGGTATTTCTCTTACAGGTGACCTGGACATGCTGATGGAGGAATACACACAGGTGTTGATTGAAAAATTGATTAGTGTACCCGGTAATGTCTCCTGGTAAGGTATAAAATATGTTCCAAGAGACCTGGTGTTGGTGAAATCCCTGAACCCCAGGAACACCAGGTAGGCACCTTTCGGTGAACCCACCCCGGTGTTAGCTGTGAAATGGACAGCTGTTCTCACCGCATCACAGCCTCAGTGGATACATGCAAGCCGCATCAAGAGAGCACCATCATCAACGCACCCATTGCAATAGTCAAATAACTAAAATCTATCAAGCAGCCCAACAAGGGGTCTGCTTCAAGGGGGTCCAACAGATCCATCTTTTTTGATCACATACATATCAAATACAGACACACATTCTTTCTAATCTTGTTTGACTGCATCCCACTTATCCCTTTCACTTTGCTTCTTTTCCTTTCTTTTCATTTACTTTTTTATGCTCTTTACATTAATATTTCTATCCATCCATCTTCTTCTGCTTATCCGGGGCCGGGTGAAATATTATAAAACACCTGTGTGACCATGCCTTTGGTAACGATTCCATTGTGAATCATAGTGGCCAACTGTAAGATTTAAAAGGCATAACCATGCAAATATCCCCAATTACCTCATTTACACCCTGACAAAGAAACAGCATGTTCTCTCTGTCCTGTTCTGGACTGACATCAGTGAGGGTGTACGGCAGATGCACACAAGCTCTTCAGACACATTCTGTCTTCTTCCAGCTCAGTTCACAGTTCTTCTTATGTTTGCTAAAAGTCTAAGACAACTTATGTTTGATGATTTAGAGTACTTGTTTTTCCTTTCTGAAGGTCTCACAGGTCTCTGTCTGATTGGTTCTTCCATTCTTTGTTTTTCTCTCATTATTCTAGATTGTTCTGCTACTGCATATAAGCTCTTTATTCTGTTACATAATAATCATTGATAATTACAGCCTGACTCTGTCTCTGTGTTGTCTTTGATTACCGAGATCTTGAAGTGCAAAGGACGAAGGACAAAAAATCTCCTTTTGGATCGAACCCAGATAAATAAAAAAAAATTAAATCTTAATAATAATGACTGGACAGAATATTAAGGGGAGAAAGTAAAAAACAAATATTTATTGTTCAATTTGTTACAAATGTTACAAAATGGTCAACTTCCTGTTTGGCAAATTAAAAATAAAGTTACTTCAAGAAATCAAGAATGCTCAGCATCTTGCTGGGTATCAAGAGAAAGTCATGGTTTGACTTTGAACATTCAAATTAATGATAAATTTTACGTATTTTTTAATTATAACAGCCCTGAGACAGCCCAAGACAAAATGTCTTGGAGTCCCATAGGTCACTGTCCTTCACTCAACTACAAAAGTTTGGTCTGAATACATCACAGCATTGCTAAGAGGAAGTTCCCTTCCTATTTGATTCCACATTTGTTTTTGTGCATTATGTTAAGTCCCTCCAACACATCAAAAATCTAAGACACAAGTTTTGTTCAGGAGGGCTGCACAATGGCATCATCCAAATTTATAGGAAAAGACATGAAGATGAACTGGAGAAAAAAAGGAAAATCTATTATAAGATTATTATAAGATTATTGTAAACTATGTCAAAAATTTGCTTTATTGGTCGTAGAGTGCTTGAGTCACATACACCAAAATTGCTGTGTTGGTAGTTGGGACTAATCTTTATCACTGCCACATTTCATGAAAAAGCATACAAAGTATTCTATGGGTAGCCATAAACTCCCAAGTGGAATTATAATATAAAATTCATTTATTCATATTATACTCCTGAATTTGTGTAAATGTATGCATAAGAAGACTGATCAGCTTCAAATCACAATTTACAAAGACGCTGCTGCATTTTTAAATGCATACTGCATTTATAGAACATGCCATTAAATCTCATACTTATTCTTATTATGGTAAAATATTAAAGAAATACAAATTTTAAAAAGACAGCAAGCCAACTGAAATTCATTTTAATCCATAAACATTAGAGCGATCAGAAATTTTGCAGATGATCCTGTGCCACTCATGCATGTCTAAGTTTCATCTGTGCTTGGATTTATTGCTTAACCTACAATGAGGCAAATATTCCTTAGTGTGCTACATGCCATCTTCTGTTGAAATTACATAGTAAGCTTTCTTTTTACCAGTTCACATTTTGCAGTGACATTTGATTTACTTGCTTTAAACTTGAACTCACATGTCTTAGAATGTCCTCCACCATTGTCAGCACATCATCCTGATTTTCCAAGACCACAATGATGAGGACTTGTTTTCTCTCTATATTTTGGCATTTTCATGCGATGCAACTCTACTGGTTATGCTGTTAAATAACATTTTTCTTCTCATAGACTTATTCTCATAATGACTAGATTCTCATAGTCAAAGTTACTTCCACATTTACCTCTGAGAAATTCTTCTTTGGCCATGAGCTCTGTAAGCTTTGCTTTATAATGATCTTTGAGGGCATCACTACATGCAAATCAGCTGTGCCATGGAGAAGCCCAGAAAATCGCCATTTATCATCCATGTTTAGCACTTCTTAGCAATTTTTTTGGCTTATGCAAACATTTACATACTCTGCTAAAAGTTATGGTGCTTGGTACCTTAATGTTAAGAGAACATACAATTAAGGGGCTCCCACTTGTGCAACAGAAAAGCATTCTCCCCATCATCTGGAGACTGCAAAATTCAATTTCAATGATACCACATCCATCCATAGACATTCATAGACTAATCTGGGGGAACTGCCCTCTGTGGAACTCCCCGAGAACTACAGTCGTTCCAGGGCCTTTTCTGGTGTGCATTCGCATTGGAAGAGGGAATGATAAAGTGACGTAAGCCACACAACGGTTGGTGATTGGGCATTACTTCAGGGTAACACACCACAATAACAATAATTAACGATGCCGTGATCGGAGCTGTGTGCATGTTGACTGGTGGAAAATTTGTGAATAATTTCAGTTTTTCTCACTTTTTAAAGCCTGCATTGGAGAAAATCAATATAAATTCTTGTCTCTCCATGCTGCTCTCAACAAGTGCATGTGGCCTGATGCATCTTAACCTGTGGCTGAGAACTTATTTACAGATATGAGTAATGCAGATATGAGACAGCAGGATGATTCGCATTGTGTCCCTTAATGAAACCACTTACTAATTTCACACCATAGTTATTTATTGTGTGTTTCAATGGGTGTAAAATCAGCAGTGTAAACCAAATCAGTAAAAGTTTCATAGGGAACATTAATTTTATATACTGTAAACCCTGCAAAGCCCAAATAAAGAAGAAGCTTTGATATCCTTTCAGATTGTGTTGCGGGATGCCTCTGACGCAGAAATTAAAAGGTTTACAAATATTTACTATTTGTGTGCACTTTGTCTTTTGTGATATCGGTAGTACAAGTACATGCACAAAGAAGTACAACAAACAATATATCCTCACAAACTTTTATTTACATGTTACCAATTACAACAGAGTATATAAAAAATGTATCAACAGGTATGTGTGGTCAACAGATACTTGCGTCTGGACCAATCACGGCACATTTATGTAACTCCGTCCCCATGCGTGGAGAAAAGTCCCTACCCTGAAGAATGAGCTAGAAAAGTCCCTATACACGACATTCTGAGAACTACAGTCATCTCCAGTTCCTGCAATGCGAAGACATGAGAAAGAGGGCACAGTTCTAAGTACAGTTCCTCCGGTGCAAAAGCACCTAATAGCCGGAAGCCTATGATGGCAAACTTGGTTGTGCTCTCAGGGAAGGAGGAGTGGCATACTCAGTCACAGCAACACTAGCCAATCATGGGTTTCTGTGAACTTGGGTATAGCCAATCATGGGTGTACACAAGCAGTAAGGGGTGGATAGTGCTTTCCATGTTTGTACCTTTTGTACTTGGCTCTCTAAAAAAGAAATGATTTTGTAAAACATATATGGGATAGCAGTTACGGACCTAGCTATGTCCTTTGTAAAGCTGCTTTGAGACAATGTCTATTGTTAAAAGCGCTTTAGAAATAAAATTGAATGGAATTGAATTGCATGTGGAACATGTGATTCACCATATCCAGTTACAACATATGTGAAGGAAAATGAATCACATGAATTAATCTGATCTTTGTAAGCTGCAGGTAAACAGAAATTCATCAAATATTCAATATCTCAAACTGCTTTCTAACTACTGCATGCTATTTCAGGTAAGACAAACAGGCACACAACTGACTCACTCATACCCAACACAACAACATATACAAAAATGACAGCAAAGCACATAACACTAGCATGACCAAATTTTCATAAAGCAGCTTGTCTGCTCTGAAGCCCACTCCCCTGCTGTGAAATGACTAGTGAGCAATGAGTGCCCATCTTGGTAATGACTCTCAGTGCGTTTGAAGCACCAACCTCCACATTTACAGAAAGTGTGTACAATACTGAAGTCGACGTTGAAAGCAGGCAAAAGCAAAGCAAATTTATCTTTATGTTTCATGAACACATTCAAAACATGCTTCAAGAATTATATCTCAAGGACACACACGGTCCAAATACAAAACAATAAAATACAAATGGTAATTTTGCTGTATCCCACAAAATAGTAAAACATCTACAGTTTGATTTGCACTCCTAAAAAATTTTCTTATTGTAAAATATATTGTATAACAATAATGTTTGGCAATCAAAAACACTTATACTTACACATAACCAAAATACTAAAAATACTATTATACATGTTTTGTACAAGATGTTTCATCTGCTTTGTTAGAATTTGTATTTAATAATAATAATAATAACTAATAATAACACAGATAATACTAATGCTGTTGTATTATTATGTTACACACACCGCAATTTAGTAATAAAAACATTAATAAAAAGCAATTGTAGGCATAGAGCATGCAATAAAGGTAATAAGAGGATAAAACAAGTACATTTGTGCAAAACAATTTTATTTTGATTCACTGAAGGTAACTTGGCATGAAGGCTCCCTCAAACATCGACATTCCACTGCTTTCAGTCCACAAACTTCAGTGACAAAAACAAGACAAAGTGATACAGCTAACAGTTGCTAATTCCCAGAGATCCTCCTTCCTACATTTGTACAGGTGTACTTGCCCCCTTCTCTGTGGACCACGTGCATGCCTTGTAGAAAACACACATGTTCATTGCTGCCAGGCCAAACGGATTCAAAGAAACATATATGTAACATGTATGTTACATATATGTAAGT
>JAOVYV010163187.1:0-10256 GCA_025674545.1 Hassar affinis
CTTTGTGATGTATCAAGAGCCACGGTATCCAGGGTAATGTCAGCATACCAGGAAACATTTTCCACCACCAGCATAACATAGTGACCTGGCCACTATCCTGAAAGAAGAATGGCTTAATGGTCATCCCTCTGACCACTGTGCAGGACTTGTATATGTCATTCCCAAGACGAATTGAGGCTGTATTGGCTGAAAAAGGAGGCCCTTCACCATACTAATAAATTAATGTGGTCTAAAATGACAGGTGTTTCAGTTTCATTGTCTAACCCCTGTACTACAGTATGTGTACATATTGCATATTGCTAATGTTAATCAAAATCATATTCCTTTCATTCAAAAAAGCTTCTTTGTGCCTATTCACCCTCTTTGTACCTTTCTAAACCCAATTTCTCTTCATTCTCTGTCATGCAGTGTAACACATATCAATTGTAAGATGAAATAGAAGGCATCAAGGGGAGAGGAATATGCGCATGTGACTACCGTGCAGCTGCTCTCATTCATGCTTTGCAGCTATAACTCTCTCTGCACAAATGAACACAGTCTACGAGTGTTTTATTATTTTTGTTTTCCTGTGTATGACGTATATTCCCATTATAGCCGCACATATGCTTGCTGTGGATCAGTAACGAGAAGATTAGACTGGCTGCCTGCTCTGTCTTTGGCTCCACGTGGATATTAATATTAACATTTCAGACATGGTCAATCCTTAATGATCATTGTATTACATATTTTTCATGCACTGTTACAATGTATGTTGAAGCTGTAATACACTGTAATTAGATCATCTGCATACATCGAGGGTAATGTTGCTGTCTCACAACTCCAGAGTCGCCAGTTTATTTCATTCTGAGCTCAGGTTACTGGCTGCGCTGAGGTTTACATGTTCCTTGTAGCTGTGTGGGTTTAATCTGGATTGCTTTGGTTTCCTCCCACATCATTTAAACATGCAGGTATTCAGGTGGGATTTCGTCCTCTGCCTTGTAAGTGGTGACTGACTTGTATTATGATGAAGCTTTTAAACAAGACTTCAGTAAGGTTCAAATCTGGCAATTGTGCAGGTCAGCCAAATATGGTTTGTATAGCTTAGATTTATGTCATTTGTCAACATTGTGTCCTTGTTGTAGGGGAGACCGGGTATGGTTGTAACACTTTTTGCTTCAACACCTGTAACTCACTGAATTTTTGAGTTAGAGTTCTCAAACTTTTATACAAAGTACACACATTTCTTTACTACAAATGGCACCAATTCAAACCTCTGCAAGATTATCACAGACTTTGTGAGTTGGTGTCAAATACACAGTGTTCCTTTGTTACAACCCACCCCACTACCGGGGTAGGTTGTAACACATGCTGGGGTAAGTTGTAACAATTAGGCAAAAGAAGCAAAAACAAAGGCCACACAATGCAATATGCTTCAAAAAGAGGTTTATTGAAATAAAAGAACAATCTAGAACAATATCTCTCTCTCTGTGACTGACCATAAATCAAATTCACTTTCTGTTTCACTCAGGAGTGTATGCATGTGTGTAAATAAGTGTACTAGAACAAACTTCCTTAACAATATGAATGCTTAATGAACACTCTCCTACAATGTACCTGTGTAAAGAATATATAGGTCAAATTAAAAAAGCAATGTCAATGTGTGTGTGTGTCTGTGTGTGTATATTCTTAATCAGAGTCACAATGGTGACAAATGAATGTTGGTAACCCTGGAGTGCAGGCTTGGTGGGCCCAGAGACTGCATAGGGCACATTTTAACCACACTTCCTTTGGCTTCGAGTTGTCAAATGGCTCCATACAGACAACACAAAAGTTTTCATCATCTGAGGTCTCAGAATCCTCAGTATTGGCTTTCAACATTTTCTTGGAGGGCTTTTTCTCCTTTTTCTTTTGCTTGTCTTTATTCTTTCTTAAGGTACTCCTTCTTGCATTCTTGTTTCCTCTTCTCTGTTCTTCTTCCATCAATGCTTGCTTCACTGGTGTATCGGTGAGTATTTCAGACTGCCTCTTCTTCCTGATCCTGCCAGTTGTTTTCCTTGGCCCTGCTTTTGGAAACGGCCTTATAACCAAAGGACTGAACGCCTGATCTGAAGACAACCCTGAGAGGAGGCACTCCCCAGGTGAGTTGGTGGAGAGTACGGCTGGATAGCGTCAGATGTCAATGACGTACCTGGGTCTGGACGGTCAGTGACTTGTGAGGGTGCATAGTCACACTCCTCCAAAATATCAGGATCGAAGGGCCAAATACCTGTGGATTAAAAACCGGCTTGAATATTTTTGGGTGTTGCAGCTGCAGGCAGAGCAGTCTTCACAATATTTGGAATATCGTTATATTGTCATCGTCTTGGCAGGATTCATCTTCATCCACACAATCCCCTTTTCTTTGCAGAAGTTGATAGCTTTCACAGATATATGTGAAAAGTGGTTATCCAGCAAAAGCAAAACCTTGTTCTCTGGGGTGACCTTTGTGTGTTTTGCAAAGTGGCCAAGGAATAAGAGGAAGCCTTGCTGCTTTCAGCACTCCCTGTCGGCCCACTTTGAACAAAGTATTCCTTGTAACGTTTACGGGGGAATACAAAGAAGGGAGGAATTGTATTTCCCAGTGCTTGCACAGCACATGCTACTGACACGAGCACACCTCTCTCACCTGATGTCATCGCACCCACCTGCTTGACTCCGCGACGTGCAACAACACGGTCTGGTGACTGTACTGTTGTCACACCAGTTTCATCTACATTCCGTATATCGCTCCCGTCGAAGCCGTATCTCTCGATGACCCGTCCGAGGCTGTCGAAGAAACGTTCCACATTTGTGCGATTAAAACTTGTGGCCCGCGTAAGGCTGGTTGCCTCTGGACTCCTCGTTGACGGGCTGGGGTTCCGCTTCATAAAGAATGCGAACCAGTCAGGCCCTGCCATTTGCTTCTCTCCCCATGTTTGTGGGTGTTTGATGTCATATATTACTGCCAGTTGATATGCAAACTTTCTAACCTAAAAGAAAGTGGAATAGAAAACCTGAGTATATAGACACAAAGTTTTCCAATTTGTCTGACATCTATGTTAGTATTCACATTTTGCCTGAGAAACTATAATTTAATGTAATATAATTCCTATGGTTTTATCTGCAATAGAATAAGTACTAAACAAAATATAGTCTTGGTTCAAAAATTTACTTTCTTGCCTCAAAATCTGTTTTGTCTTTATAGAATCTGCATGTGCCTTTCTTCAGCCTTGACAACCACCATGTGGGATTGAGGGGGAAACGGGTATACACCGGAACGATCATAGGACTCCGATCTTATCCGTGATTGGTGGAATTGGTGGTGTTACAACTCTCCCCATGTTACAACCATACCCGGTCTCCCCTATAACTTGTGTGCAATGACTTGTTTACCAAAAAAAAAAATGGCACGCGTCCCAAACCGCATTTTTCGCACTAAATAGTGTGTACTTGTTAGTGCCTCACCCTATCGGTACTATGTTTATCGCACTGTATAGTGCGGAACGTACGGTTTGAGACACGGTCCCTATTCCCGCGTGCTCTACAGGAGCCTACGCGTACATAAAATTAACCGTTATCAACATTATCAACCCCGAAGAAAAGACTTTGTTTCAGATACCTGTTTCTTTTAAACTTCCACATAACGCAGGTTAATGTCAGAATTTAGAAACTACGTTTCAACTACGTACAAGTCCAGACTGAACCCGACCTGCGAAACCACACCGAAACGGCCATTTAAAGGGGAGCCATCTTTTAAAGCACGAGCCACGTGCCCGAGTGCTAGCTAGCTAATGCTGGGCTCGTTTTGTAAAATTACGTTTTCGCCTCTGTATTATGTAAACAGTTCCTAATCACAAAGAACTGAAATGTTTTATTATAATTAATACGTTTTGCAGCAACAGACGAGAAGCAACATTACACAGAGTACATGAGACCAACTGCTACAGTACAGTACTGGTGTGTAGGGGGCGGGGCTACATGCTGCAGTACAGTACTGGTGTGTAGGGGGCGGGGCTACATGCTGCAGTACAGTACAGTACTGGTGTGTAGGGGGTGGGGCTACATGCTGCAGTACAGTACAGTACTGGTGTGTAGGGGCGGGGCTACATGCTGCAGTACAGTACTGCTCACTCCGGTGTGTAGGGGCGGGACTACATGCTACAGTACAGTACTGGTGTGTAGGGGCGGGACTACATGCTGCAGTACAGTACAGTACTGGTGTGTAGGGGCGGGACTACACGCTACAGTACAGTACAGTACAGACCCACCAGTGCTGTAATGGTCATACTGTCTGCTCACTGTGCGGTGTGTGGTAGACAGAAACTGTTGTATTTGTACAGTAATACATTATTACTGAATTGCATGTCTTGGAGAAAAAGAATGCATTTGGGAATTGATGTTTCTTCTTGCCTTTTCAGCACATGGAGAAACAAAAGCCTGTTGGCACAGTGCAGCCAAGCAGAAGGGTGTGTAACCTAACTTGCATAGGTTCAATGTTTAAGCACATCATTCTACTAAGTTTAAAGGACTTTGGCTTAATTATTATTTTTTTAATTATCCTGTTACAGGTAAATGGAGAGGACAGTGATGAGGACTGCATTAATCTGGAAGAAGTGGTTGTGGCATCACCACCATCATCATCATCATCATCATCATCATCATCGCATTCTGAATACATTCCAGACGAGGAAGCATCTGTCAGTTCTGACTCTTCTATTATCGAGGCATGCTCTAACCTGACCCAGGCCAGTACTATGGAAATGGAGACAGGTATGTCCACAGGAATCAAAAAAAGAAAACCAAAGATTACTGTGAAATCTAGTACAAAAACTGCTGAAGGGCAAGCAGGTTTGGAACAAGAAGCACTTGTGCCTTTACTGTAAAAAAGCAAACAGTAAATTAGCTCGACATTTGGAACGAAAGCACAGTACCGAAGTAGAGGTTGCACGGGCGCCGAGTTTTCAGAAAGGCTCTAAGGAACGCTCAGCTTTGCTTGAAGAAATTCGAAACAAAGGAAACTATGAACATAACGTAGAAGTTCTTCAGAAGGGTGAGGGCCAGATAGTTACCTGGCGGCGACCAGAGTCCAAAACGCATCCGAACAATTACCCGCCATGTCCACGCTGCTGGGGATTGTTCATCAAAACTGATCTGTGGAAGCATGAAGCTTCATGCAGGATAAAAAAAGCAAAAAACACACAAAAAAGAGAAATAAGATTCAGTCATGCGCATCCCATCTTCTTCCGATTCCATCCTCCGCTTCTGAAGGGTGCAAGGACATCTTGCACAGTACGCAGCAGGAAGATATTAGTTTTTGCATTAAAAATGATCCACTCATCTGTACGTTTGGAGACGCGCTGTTTGAAAAACACGGACAAAACCAATTTCGGCACATTTGTATAAGTCAAAAGATGCGTGAACTTGTAAAAAAGATTTTGGATTGCTGCCAAGGAAGTCGATAAAACCCAGTACCACCTCCAAGATGTCCTTGTGCCAGGAAAATTCCAAACTGTCGTGAAAGCAACAAGGAAAGCCAGTGGGTTTATTCCTGAACAGAATGAGTATAAGATACCGTCATTGGCATGTAAAATCGGATACTCGCTCGAGAGAGCCGCTCAGATATTGGTTGGAGAGCGCCTCGTGAACGGACATAAAAACAAGGAGAGGGATGCTAAATTGTTCATCGAGTTAACGGAGACACGGCGGAATACTTACGTATCGGGGCGAGCGCTTCGCGCTCTAAGAACGGCCAAGCGGAACAAAGACGAAATGATTCCCCTGACTGAAGATCTTATGAAAATGCCGAAACACCTTAAAGTCCTGGAAGAAGATGCAGTAAATGAACTGTCAGATGTGCCCAGTGCTTCAGCTTGGAAAAAACTGTGTCAGAGTCTTCTCACACAAATAATCCTTTTTAACAGGAGAAGGGAGGGAGAAGCTTCAAAATTATTACTCACAACATACAAAAACCGCAACAAAGCCCCAGCTCACCCAGAAATATTCAACAGTCTCTCCAAACTTGAAAAGTCACTCGTCAACAACTTCACCAGACTGGAGATACGTGGGAAGAGAGAGAGAAAAGTCCCCTTGCTTCTCACCCGTGACACGGAGGCGTCGCTGGACGTCCTGATAAAGCGCCGAAGTTCAGTGGGTGTTTCGGACGAAAACCCTTTTGCGTTTGCCAGAATTTCTGGATCCGGCAACAAAAGAGGATCAGATTGTCTTTGACACTTGAAGTTGAATGCCAGTTGAATGCCAGGCCAAACATCCAGAGCGCTTAACATCTACCAAATTAAGGAAGCGCATGGCTACCCTCTGTCAAATGATGAATCTAAAAAAAACTCTACAAAGTTGGATCAAGTTGCCAAGTTCATGGGTCATGATATACGCGTTCATCGTGAATATTACAGACCGTCTGAGAATACAATACAATGCAGGGAAACCATACTTACCTGGGACGGTCATTAGAGGAGGTGGAGCTGGATGACCTGGACTTCCTGCGTAATGACAACTCTCTGGATGGAGAACAATCAGGTGCGTTACCATCCAATGCGTGGACCCCCCCCAGATGGTTTACTTTTTTTGCTCAAACCCCAAGAAAACATGAAGGAATGAAGCAAAAATGCGGACCATCCGAAGGGCTCCGAGTACTGGGTCGGGACTCTTGGACAGATGCGATTTTGATCCATATACAAAGCATTAAAAAAGCTTAGTACATATAGAGTATGTTGTCGATATCGAGTATGACGTGTACATGTATTTCCAGACAATGAAGAGCCTCTGGGCAAAAAGAAGCGAAAGGTCTCAGATGAAAGTGATTGCAGAGGACAGGAAAAGTCAGGTACGAGTCACAAATCTGTTTGGAAAACGACAAGAGAAAGCTCTCCTTATAGACCTCTACTCGGCGGCGGCGGCAGCGGCGGCGTGCTTTACGCCACTGCATCCGACGCTTTGCGTCGCGCTCGGTGATGTAAGGCTTGGACGCAGCTGCTCAACGCTAAATCGAAATCGCTCGGTGAAGCTTTAGATTGCCACCATTCGCCTCTTAACCAGAATTAGTGCCGGCTACCGATGTTTTGTTTCTTTTATGATTTCCAGACAAAGGGCTATCGTCTGGCAGAAAGAAAGGAGGAATTCAGGATGCAGATGTCGATACGAGCTACGGAGAAGTGGATCAAAGCAAGAAGACGGGTATGAACCGGATCTTCTGACCACTTAACCTACGTAACAAAAAAAGAACAATATACAGATGTACATTGTCATGCTTGTTTTGTGTTTTTTTTTTCTGAAGTCGGAGGATCACCTCGTCAAAAGAAAAGGGACTCTTCGAGACCCTCGTCCCATAAAAATGTCCGGTCTGATGAAGATGCAGAGACTACAACTGATGATTGTTCAAGAAGAAGAAGAAGAAGAAGAAGAAAGTCAGGTATGTTTTCTGTTTTTCTTCACATCTTCCATCCTGAATGTCCATTTTATTAGTGCCTTGTAGCTACACTTGGTGTCCTGATCATAACGTCGTGTACCTGTAACGGCTACCTTTAGCGTTTCCGTTAGTGACGCTCACGTTTGTTCATGTTTAGTACTCCTGTATCAGTGTCTCTTAAGCATGAAATTGTCCAGAATCTCTCGGTGCGCCGCAGCATCAAGAGTTCCTTTCGCTGGAACTGAGGGGCCGAGCCCAACTCCCGAAGGACGCCCCACACCATACTCCCCCTCCACCAAACTTTACGCTCGGCACAACGCGATCAGACGTGTACCGGTTCTCCTGGAACCGCCGAACCCAGACTCGTCCATCAGATCTCCAGACGGAGAAGCGCGATCGGTCACTCCAGAGAACACGTCTCCGCCGCTCTAGAGTCCAGCGACGGCGTGCTTTACGCCACCGCGTCCCGCACTTTGCGTCGCGCTCGGTGACGTAAGGCTTGGACGCAGCTGCGTCGCCGTGGAAACCCATTCCGCGAAGCTCTCTACACGCTGTTCCTGAGCCGATCTGAAGGCCGCATGAAGTTTGGAGGTCTGTAGCGAGCGATGGACTCTGCAGAAAGTCACGTGTTACGTGGCCGAACACTTCGGGGCCGAGCGTCTGTCGTTCCCGATCGCTCCCGCTTTGTCGTAACGCCGCTGACAGGCGACTGTGGAATATTCAGTAGCGAGGAAATGTCAGGACCGGACTCGTTACACAGGCGGCATCCTATCACGGAACCGCGCCGGAGTCGACTGAGCTCCCGAGAGCTCCGACCCGTTCTCTCACTAATGTGTGTAGAAGCGGTCTGCAGGCCCAGGGGGCTGGAGTTTATACACCTGTGGCCATGGAAGTGACTGGAACACCTGAACTCGGTGATCTGGATGGGTGAGGGAATACTTTTGGCAGTATAGTGTATGTGGACCTTTGCGTTTACTATCTGGTGTGACCCCCCCCCCCCCCCCTTGTGCAGCAACTAAACATTTCCAGAAATCGATCATTAATCCTGCACTTCTGTTTGGAGCAGTTTTAGCCCGTTCCTCGGTACAAAACGGCTTCGACTCTTACGTTGGTGGGTTTCCTCCTATGAGCTGCTCGCTTCAGGTCCTTCCACATTTCTCTTGTATATTAAGGTCAGGACATCGACTTGGCCGTTCCCTAACTTTATCTTCTTTAACTGTTCTTCGGTAGAACGACTCGGGTGCTTAGGGTCGTCTTGCTGCACGACCCACACTCTCTTGTTACTCGGCTCACGCGTATTCCGACGTTTTCCTTTAGAATTGATTGTTGGGATTCGGAATGCGTCGTCCACGATGGCAAGTCTTCCTGATCCAGATGCAGCGAAACAGACCCAAACCATGATACTACTGCCACCACGATTTACAGATGGATTTTGTCATTTTATGTTCTAATAAAATGACACGTCCTTGTAATGTTTGACTCTATTTAAATTATAGTAATATTTAAAACCCAATCATCAATGATGTGATAAGTAATTGATCTGTGTCGTAGGACCTCAAAGTACAACCCGACGACCACGGAACACCCCAGAAAAGGATGCAGTGTGGCGTCACATGTCGAAGTATCTCCTTATCAAGAGAGTTCCAAGAAAAGACGCATGTGTTCTATGCATTGAAGCAGAGCCAGATCTTAAAGAAAGATCATGGAAAGACATCAAAAATCTTGTGTACAATGCACTTCAATCAGAACATAAAAAGGTTGGTGCTGCCATGGCAAAAACAAATCTGTGAAACATGCGTAGGCTCAGATTGTTAACGTGAAGTTTAAATCTTGAGCAGAGGCATGAGAGGTGTGAGATGCCCACATAGTTTGGTTCCGGGTGAGCAGGTTCGGTTTCTTGGTGGTGTTGCGGGAGATTCTGTGCGAGCGAGAGACAGTCTGGTTCTGGATGCAGGTTTCTGTCGTTTCAGTGTTCAGGCATAATACAGATTAAGGTATTCTGTGATAAAGATTAAACCAATAAAAATGTTATTTTTCTACTTGGAGCTGTTGTGATGTTGTTCTGCAGTCTGAAAAGTTTGTGTAGAGTGTACATACAGTGCAGCCAGAAAGTATTCACAGCGCTTCGCTTTTTCCACATTTTGTTATACTACTATACTTGTAAAACATTTTTTTTTTTTTTTTTTTTTTTTTTAATACATTTGCAAAAATCTCAGACATTTTCACTTTGTCATTATGGGGTATTGTGTGTAGAATTTTAAGGGAAAGAATGATTGTAATCCATTTTGGAATAAGGCTGTAACATAACAAAATGTGGAACAAGTGAAGCTCTGTGAATACTGTCCAGATGCACTGTACATACACGTATATGCGTATTTATTGCAGAAGTAATTAAACATTTGAGATTATGGAATAGTTTCAGTTGAAATAACCTGTTTATTAATCTTGTTGAAAAGACAGTAGGAATGTCAGGTATGTATTTTAACATTATAAATGATTATGGGGAAAAAAACAGCCCAAGTGCCTAGGGAAAATACTGACTGACATTTTTCTGAAAGCCTTTATTAATAATTTTTTTTTTTTTATTAATTTAAAAGGTTGGAACAAAAATTTTTTTAAGAAAAAAGGAAATGATTGATTTAAACATATATCTTTTTTTACTTCCAATAGTAGCATTTCCAATACCAGCATTAAAATGTACATATACATTTATAAAATAAAATATATATATATATATAGAATCAAATAATTTTTAATGAAAAAAACTTTTCCGATTCTTTTTTAGAACATAATCTTAATGTTCTGCTGGTTAAAGGTTAAGAAAACAGCATTTCCC
>JAOVYV010163250.1:0-10248 GCA_025674545.1 Hassar affinis
CTGGTCCAATTTAGCCATGAAACCTCCCACACTAAAATGACAGGTGTTTCAGTTTCATTGTCTAACCCCTGTAGGTACTAAACTGTCACATGAATTTATTTGGTGTTATGATGATCCATAAAATGAGGACCCACTCCCATCTCTGTCCATCCTGTGAAAAATTAATTTACTCTACCTATACCTGATTATTCCAACATACCTGAGTGATACTTGGTAAATGCAGTACTAACAGAGGTATAGGGATGTTCCACTACCTCAGTGGAATGGGTGGCTGCCATACAGGCAGATGGATACAATCAATCATATGTTATCATAGACGACTATATTCCTGGAATTTGTTATTCATGTTGAATTAACCACTAATAGTCAACAGTGATGTAATTTTCTTCTGGATAAAGGTTTGGTGAGTGAACACCATTAAATATCTGGTAAAATCAACTGGGAAGAACCAAATTAGGCACTTATGCACACCTAGAGTGCATATATATAATACCCAGAGTTATATAATACAGACCAGCCCTCCTGTTAGAGCAATGTTTCTTCTGCCACACATACAGCCTTGCCTTTGTGCAATATAACATTCTCTTAATCCTATGCATTTTCCAAAATCTTTTCATACTCTTGTCTTACATTGGAAAAAAAAGTTTTTTGAATTATTAAATAGAGTGAAGTATTTTCTACAGGAAATATACTATTGCAGTCTTGCTACTTCAGAATTTCACAAATAATTTAATGTACTATTTGGTGTTTCCTTGTAATTGTCTGTCATCCAATACATATTTGTGTAAATTTGATTTGAAATACCAAAGGAAATTGTTTTGTCATTTTATCAATTGCTGTGATACAAAACTGAAAACTGCCAGTAATAAGATTTTGTACATCTGTACATGGTGTGCCACACACAGTGCAACAAACTTCAGAGATTTTTGGCTTTTCTTATCACAAGTTAGGTGGTTGTAGGGGATGTGAACTGGCTAGAGGTTACTGAGTTATGGTAGGTGGTCACCATTTGAGAAATAAAATTACTGTACCAATTTTTAATTTTCAAATGTTGTTTTACTGTCTGCACTCTTGGTGCCAAGTTAGCAGTCACTAGCAATCTGGAATGAATGTTATCTAGTTATGTTAATGGCAACACCTTGGTTCCATAGAACTTACTGTGAAGATCAAGGTACTGGGCAATGTTGTATTTTATTTTTATTTCTGTGGAGCAACTGAGACTTTACTATCACAGTTTGCATCTTTTATGTTGTCCTTAATGATTTAGCTTGTGTCCTAGTTTTTATTAAGTTTATTAAATATACAACATGAAGCATGGGGCATGACTCGATTTAAACCAAAGGACTACTTTAATTTCAATAATCAGAAGAGAATGCATAGTTTCTGTATGATTGCATTTAAATCTAGCACTTTCTGTAAAAAAAAAACTAAATTGTTGTCAAACATTTAAAACCTCTTATTTAAAAATAGTTTTATTACAGATCAAATTTATTTTATTAATATGCTGCCCCAGGTGACTAAAGAGATGTTCACCTGTTCTGCTTGATCTCTCTCTGCCCATGTCCTCCATGTCCAGTAAAAGTTCCCTGCCTTTTCCTGAAGTCTGAATAAAGGCTCTGATGGCTGAGCTACTCTCTGAAAGAATGGAAAGTCATGCATGTGAATGCTGAATACAAGTATTTAAAAGTGCATAATCATTAATTCTAACTGATTCTAACATAACTGAATAAGCCGAGTAGGACTTGAACCACTTCCATGCAGAGGCATTGATGCCAAAAGGATGGACAAAATTGACTGTGTCAAAGGCAGCAGAGAGGTCAAGAAGAATCAGGATCGATGATAACCCAGCTGACCGTGCAGCATGGACATTCTCTGTCACTGCAATGAGTGCAGTTTCAGTAGAATGTGCTGGTTTGAAGCCAGACATGTTTGGGTCCTGAAGTTAGTTCTGGGAGAGTATCAAATACAGCTGATTGTAGATTGTAGAAGAACATTTGAGAGAAAAGAGAGGAGGCATCTGCAGTTGCTGATGTTTGTGCTGTCAAGACTGGGTTTCTTTAGGATGGGTACCACTCTAGCAATCTTGAATGTAGATGGTACAATTCCTGAGGATAAGAAGCTGTTGATGTTTGAAGAGATGAAGGGTAGGAGCTCCTGTGAGGAGAGGCGAAAAACAGGTTAGAGATATGGGGAGGAGGTGATCTTCTCCTCAAAGAAGTCAACAAAGTCCTCAGCAGTGAGAGAGGTGGGTGTAGGAGGAGGAAAATCTTGTTTGGATTGGCTGTCAATACCTCCAGCTTCCTTCAGTAGAACATTTCAAGAGTGATTGGTAGGAGTGAAGGTCAGCTATGAGTCTTAATTTTCTCCAGCGTCTCTCAGCCATTCTGAGTTCTTGACGCTTGTTTCTCAGGACAGTGTAGTGTCCTTTAGATTTCCAGAGGGTCTTTAGGCTCTCTGGTTTAGATGGAGCTTTTCTGTTTTATTTTAAGTCTGAGGCCTCTCTGGTAGCTAAGCAAAACATTGTGTGGTCATGGATTTTGAATGTCTGAGGCCCTGGCTTTGTGTTCCCTGAGTTTGGGGTCTCTTGAGTACTCACATGTAAGCCCTATATGGTCATGTTGGGAACATTCCTATAGCTGAGGTATTCCATATGGCCAGACCAAATGGTACCATCTGTCCTTCTCTCTCAACATATAAGAACCAAAGGTCCACCCTTAGTGTTAATCTGGCCTTTAAGACACTCTCCAAGTGCTCCCAGGGCTTGTAAACAATACTTGTCTGATTCTGATACTAGTTTGATATTTGTATTAATAAATTCCTTTATAAAGAAGAAGAGGTCATCAGAGTTCATTCGTACAGTACGGTGAAATGTACTACAACAGTTACCAGTATTGGAGTCTTTTATTTTTAGATGTGGGCCACTTACATCATGGTAAACGTGGCCCAAGTTTGGTTATCCAGCACTCAGACACACTTCTTACTACAGTTATCGGCCTATGCTTGGCCCTGACAAAGTCGTCTGAGTCTGACAGTAAGGCAGATGTCCTGCACACCACCCACATGTAGCCCGATAGTACACTACTGAACACTACTGTAGTAGAAGAAATTGGGAAGGGGAAAATACTTTGTCACAGCAACATAGGCCATGCGTGGGCAGACTGCCAGAGTCAGACAGAGTAGCAAATAGACAAACTCTTATTGCAAGCAAGAGGTTTTGCACAGTTACCCAAAACTAAGTAAATGGTAATGGTTAAATCAATTCACTTAACACTTCTGTAATACTGAATAAACAGTGATAACAGCTGCAGAACTATAACCTCTGTGTTAAATACCTGGACTATAACTGTAACTGCTTACTACTGTATTGTGTAAAATTGAGTACACCCCTCAAATTTCTGCAGATATTTAAGTATATCTTTTCATGGGACAACACTGACAGAATGACACTTTGACACAATGAAGAGTAGTCTGTGTGCAGCTTATATAACAGTGTAAATGTATTCTTCCCTCAAAATAACTCAATATACAGCCATTAATGTCTAAACCACCAGAAACAAAAGTGAGTACACCCCTTAGTAAAAGTACCTGAAGTGTCAATATTTTGTGTGGCCACCATTATTTTCCAGAACTGCTTTAACTCTCCTGGGCATGAAGTTTACCAGAGCATCACAGGTTGCCACAGGAATGCTTTTCCACTCGTCCATGATGACATCATGGAGCTGGTGTATATCCGAGACTTTGCGGTCCTCCACCTTCCACTTGAGGATGCCCCAAAGATCTTCTATTGGGTTTATGTCTAAAGACATGCTTAGCCAGTCCATCGCCTTTAAATTCAGCCTTTTCAATAAAGCAGTGGTCATCTTAGAGGTGTGTTTGGGGTCATTATCATGCTGGAACACTGCCCTGCGACCCAGTTTCCGGAGGGACGGGATCATGCTCTGCTTCAGTATTTCATAGTACATATTGGAGTTCATGTGTCCCTCAATTAAATATAACTCCCCAACACCTGCTGAACTCATGCAGCCCCAGACCATAGCATTCCCACCACCATGCTTGACTGGAGGCATGACACACTTATCTTTGTACTCCTCACCTGATTGTCACCAAACATGCTTGAGACATTCTGAACCAAACAAATTAGTCTTGGTTTCATCAGACCATAGGTCATAAGAGATAAGATAATCCTTTAATACTCCCACATTGGGGAAATTTTCTTTGTTACAGCAGCATCCATGGAAAGGCAATAAGTTAGAGGTATATAAGAGAAAAGACAGTGAAAATAAAAATATACAAAATATATTAAAAAATATAGAAAATATCAAAAGTATAGCATGTAGACACCTTTAAACAATATATACAAAGAAGAAAAATTGGCACAGAATATTGCACTAAAAATGAGATATTGCACCAATATTAGAATATTGCACTAAAAATGAGATATTGCACAGAATGTATCTGGTATGTATGGGGTGTGTGTGGAGTGGTGCTGATTATACAGTCGGACTGCTGCAGGAAGGAAGGACCTGTGTTACCTCTCCTTCAGACACTTTAGATGGAGCAGCCTGTCACTGAAGGAGCTCTCCACTGATGTCAGAGTGTCCTTCATGGGGTGGGCGTTGCTGTCTATCATGGATGACAGTTTTGACATCATCCTTCTCTCTGCCACCATCTCTACAGTGTCAAGGGGGCTCCCCAAGACAGAGCTGGCCTTCTTGATTAGTTTATCGAGTCTCTTCCTATCAACAGCTGATATGCTGCTGCCCCAGCAGACCAAACTATAAAAGATAGCTGATGCCACCACAGTGTTGAAGAAGGTCATGAGGAGTGGCCCCTGCACTCCAAAGGACCTCAATCTCCTCAGCAGGTATAGTCTGCTCTGTCCTTTCCTATACAGTGCATTGGTGTTGTCTGACCAGTCCAGTTTATTGTTTAGGTGAACACCCAGGTATTTATATGATGTCACCATTTCAATATCTGTTCCCTGGATGTTCACCATTGTCGAGGAAGGGTGCGTGTGTCTGTGGAAGTCCACCACCAGCTCTTTGGTTTTCCCTGCATTGATCTGGAGGTTCCGCTGGCACCAGTGCATGAAGTCCTGCACCAGCTCTCTGTACTCCATGTCATCTCCATCTGTGATGAGGCCGACGACTGCTGAGTCATCAGAGAACTTCTGGAGGTGACAGGTTGGGGAGTTGTAATGAAAGTCTGCAATGTAAATGGTGAAGAGGAATGGGGACTGTTCCCTGGGGGCCCCTGTATTACAGACGACCAGATCAGATATTAAGTCCGTTATCCTCACAAACTGTGGATGGTTGGTGAGGTAGTCCAAAATCCAGGATGTGAGGAGTTGATCCACCCCCACATACTCCAGCTTGTCCCTCAGTAGAGCCGGCTGAATCATGTTTAAAGCATTGGAGAAATCAAAGAACATGATGGCATCATCCACCCCAATACCTTGCTGGGAGGCGAACTGAAGAGCGTCCATAAATGGGCTCATCAAGGGGCAGAAATGGATAAGGACTAATCTCTCCAGGGTCTTCATCAGGTGCGGTGTAAGTGCCACCGGCCTGTAGTTATTTGGGTCCTTGGGGTGCAGAATCTTGGGCACAGGTACCACACATGATGTTTTCCACAGTGGTGGCACACTCCCCAGCCTCAGGCTCAAGTTGAAGATGTGCTCAACTATCCTGCACAGCTGGTCCGCACAGGACTTCAAGAGCCTGACGCTGATGCCATCGGGAGCCGCAGCCTTTCTTGCTTTGATCCTCCTGAGCTCTTTCCTCACCTGAAATGTTGTGAGGGACAAAGTGGGGTAGGGGGGGCTGTGTGTTGGTTGGTGTGAGTGGGTGGGGTGGTGGGCCACTATGGAGAATAGTTGGGGGTGGCTGTGGGGAGCTGAATGCTGCAGATGGCAAGGTGAGAATCGTGCTAGGACGGTGTACTGGAGGTGTAAACGAGTCGGTCTGCAGCAGAGAGGACTGAGATGGAGAGGGGGCAGATGTCTGATCAAATCTATTGCAGAATAAATTCAGATCATTCACCCACTTTTGGTCTCCCTTAGTCTGTGAGTTTGATCCTTTATAGCCAGAAATAGTCCTCAGGTCCTTCCAAACTCCACTGATGTTGTTCTGCTGCAGCTTGACCTCCATATTCTTCCTGTACTCGTTCTTCCCCATCCTGATCTTTCTCCTCAACTCTCTCTGCACAGCCTTCAGCTCCTCCTTGTTTCCTGAAGGCTTTTTTTCCCTGAGGAGAGTCTTTATGTCAGGATTAATCCAGGGTTTGCTGTTGGAGAAGCACCGTACCGTCTTGATAGGTACAATGCTTTCCTCACAGAAGTTAATATAGTCCGTAACACAGTGTGTGAGACCATCAATGTCTTCCCCATAAGAGTCACAGAATACTTCCCACACAGTAGAATCAAAACAGTCCCTAAGAGCCTCCTCAGCTTCCCCAGACCACTTCCTCACAGTGCATGTCACAGCTGGTTGCCTATGTACAAGAGGTCTGTACACAGGCAAAAGATGCACCAGGTTATGATCTGATCTGCCCAGAGGAGGAAGGGGTGTATGCCTCCTTGGCATTGGCATAAAACAAGTCCAGCATTTTATTGTCTCTGGTGTGGCAGGTAACATACTGTGTTATGTTACTGTGAATGTGGAGTAGAGGATGGAGAAGCATGATTAAAGTCCCCAGAGATAAGGAAGAGAGCCTGTGGGTGCTGTGTCTGTAGCCTGCTTGTGACAGAGTGGAGGACATCACAGGCCACATCAGCTTTAGCAGAGGGGGAGACATACACCGCTATCGCAATAGCCTGTGTGTATTCCCTAGGCAGATAGTATGGCCTCATGTTAACAGCTAACAGTTCAATATCCTTGCTGCAGAGTGCACTTGCTCTTTAACAGTGATGTGCCCAGCATTACACCATCTATTATTAACAAACACTGCTAGCCCCCCTCCTTTTTTCCTATCACTCTCCACTGTCCTGTAGGCCTGTACCAGCTTGAAGCCGTCCAGTGCAGCACTCATGTCCAGAGTTAGTGCATTCAGCCACGACTCCATGAACACAATGACGCTGATCTCCCGATATTCCCTCTGGTGCTGTGTCAGTGCCGCTAGCTCAACCATCTTATTTGGAAGAGATCTTACATTACCCATTATGACGGATGGAAGGGTGGGTCTGTATCTTCTCTTCCTGGCCCGGTGCAGTCCAGTACCCCACCTCCTCCTCCTTAGCTCACAGGGGATGTGGGGTCTCTCTTCTGGCAACACCGCTTTGTTGTGGAGTGCTATCAGCTGATCCTGACTGTAAACAATCCGACGCTGGCAACATAAAGGGTCCCCAAACATGCTAAATGGTGCAAACTCTGCAACTTCGGTTACCATAGTGCAGTGGTGAAGAGAAAGAGCATACACAAAAAAGATGCTACAAGAAGAAGAGAGTATCTACACAAAGAAATTTAGAAAAAGTTAGAAAAGCTCAACAGTGAGCAAGAGCTGCTGTAACAAGCTGCCACTCACACAGCACCAGCTTGTAATTGGTTACATGCTTCCAGTAATCCATGTCCTTTGTTTACATGTCTTCAGCAAACTGTTTCTTGTGGCTTTCTTGTGTACAGACTTCAGAAGAGGCTTCCTTCTGGGGTGACAGCCATGCAGACCAATTTTGATGTGGTGTATGGTCTGAGCACTGACAGATTGACCCCCACCTGACAAGCAGTGCTCAATTTGGACATTTAGGGGTGTAGTCCCTTTGGGGTGTACTCACTTTTGTTGCCAGTGGTTTAGACATTAATGGCTGTATATTGAGTTATTTTGAGGGAAGAATAAATTTACACTGTTATATAAGCTGCATACAGACTGCTCTTCATTATGTCAAAGTATCATTTTGTCAGTGTTGTCCCATAAAAAGATATACTTAAATATCTGCAGAAATTTGAGGGGTGTACTCACTTTTGTGATACACTGTATCTAGTATTTCTACAGGTCCTTCTCAAAAAATTAGCATTTGATAGATAAAGTTCATTATTTTCTGTAATGGACAGCAGTCAGGTCAGCAAACACCTGTGGTGCAACCTGGACTCATCTTCAGTGATGTAACTGGGGTCATGGGGTGTTTCAGGTCTTACATCAGACACCCTCACCCGAGTGACCCAACCAGGGGTGATCAGGCCCCGACTTGTGTCCAGGTAGCGCACTATGCCACTACTCCCCCCTCCTCAACCAGAACCAATGGGAAGCTTTTTCTGCAGCCTCCATGATGGTTTTCATGTCTCTTCTTTTGTGAGGTCCACAGATCACCAGAAGTCCCAGGACCCTATGTAAAGACTGGCCTGCAAAGCCCCTGCAGCTCACTTCGATTGGCTCGCAGTGTGCCTTCTCCAGACGATGCCCCAGAGGACACCCTCAAACTAAAGTTGTTATAATAGTCAAGTATGAGGTTCTGTATCTTCTCTAGGATGTGGTATCTGCTCAGAGCCTGTTCCACCAGCTTATGTGATATCGACCCATATGCATTGGTAAGGTCAAGCCTTTTAATGTACTAGGTAAGCCACTAGCTGTTTTTGTGAAGTGTATGTTTTAAGGCATCCAGGAGGGATTCTCCGCAGAAATGCAGCCCCAAACTTGTAAGGAATCTCCACCATGCTTCACAGTCGCCTACAGACACTAATTATCATACCAAAGTCACTTGGCCTTGTTTCCATGTCAGAGGTATGGCTTTTTGGCTGCAACTCTTACTTGAAGACCACTTCTGGCCAGGCTTCTCTGGACAGTAGATGGGTATACTTGGGTCTCACTGGTTTCTGCCAGTTCTGAGCTGATGGAACTGCTGGACATCTTCTGATTTCGAAGGGCCATAAGCTTGATGTGTTTGTCATCTGCTGCATTGGCCGACCACTGCATCTATGCTCCTCAGCATTGCCAGTTTCTTTGTGCTTCTTCAAAAAGAGCTGGAACAGTACTTCTTGAAGTACCCTTGAAGTCTTCTTGAAGTCTGTTTTGAAATCTTTGTCTAGGAGAGCCCTTGCTGATACAGTGTAACTACCTTGTGTCTTGTTGATGTGTTCAGTCTTGCCATGATGTATGACCTGTGACATGAAACTGTCTTCCACAACCTCACCTTGGTAGCAGAATTTGGCTGTTCCTCACCCAGGTTTAAGCCTCCTACACAGATGCTTATATTTCAGTTAATGACTGTGTTTCAACCTACATGTGAAATTGATGATCATTAGCACATGTTTTTTATATTTGGTTGATCATACACCTGACTATAATCCTACAAAATGCCTGACTTTGTTCAAATGTACCTAGAAGAACTGATGCTGGTTTGAAGGCAAAGGGTAGTAACACCAAATATTGATTTGATTTAGATTTGTAAGTAAAATGTTTTGTCCATGCTATCTATTTTCTACAATCTATTTTGAAAAAAACTAAGGTTTGGTTGCTATGACAGCTTGCTTGATGTGCCCTTGACTTGTACAGCTGGAAACTGTTTTTCATTCAATCTCTCATCTATTCACAATCTGCATGATTTCTTGATTTCTTCACCGAGACATCAGTCCCTAAATAAAAATCAGTAAATGACACCAGTAAACACTTTGGTGAAGAAGGGCCATATTCATCTTATAATTTTCCCTGGATATCTATAGCACTGAAATAGCAGTGATAAATTGAAATTTAGCCAGTACAGGTTCTCAGTAACAAGACTACAGCAATGGGGCAAAAAGTACCTGTTTTCAGAAAGTTTTAACATGCAGTCAAATTGTTGTATAACATACTAGAAAATTGAGGCACATTCAAAGAAATCAATGACTCTCAACTATGAGTGATATCTGTTGTTTATATATCTGACTTATATATCTGTTATATATCTGGTTATATATCTGTTGTAATATCTGACACTCATGTGTCTCTTTCTTGAAGCCAACCTCTGGATATGATGCTGAACATTCAATTCAATTCAATTAAACTTTATTTCTAAAGCACTTTTACCAATGAATATTTACATTTGGGTGACACTGGATAGTGCAGTAATAAAATATATTTTGTATAACTGAGTGCTATATAGTAAAGGAAACTGCAATTTTAACCAGTAAACTGATTCATAATTTCACATAAAGTCCACACTGTGGACTTTGACTGATTACCGTATTTTCCGGACTATAAGGCACACCTAAAAGCCTAAAATTTTCCCAGAAATCGGACGTGCGCCTTATAATCTGGTGCGCCTTATACGTGTACTGAGTT
>JAOVYV010163273.1:0-10246 GCA_025674545.1 Hassar affinis
TCATCTGCTCTTTCGTTGCGAGAGATATCTCCCAGTGGCTGAAAACGATTTTCCAGGCATAGTGGGGTCGGTGGCTTCGCCGTGTTCGCTTTACCGTTAGCCGGGCGCGCTCGCGGTAGATAAGCAGGTGTAGACGCTGCAACAACATCCGAATACAGCGCTTGTGACAGCGAAGCACTCCGCTTGTCCTTTGGTTTAGTGCCTTGTTTACGCCATTTGATCGATTCTTCTTTACGTACCGTCAGGTTGCTTGGTTCATACTGAGTTTCTGTCTTTTTGTTGACTGCTGCGCTTGTAGTCGAGAGGATTCAGCTGCTGTTTTGGCTGCCATGTAGCCTTTTCAAAAAACTTCATGCTGTGGAACTGTGGTTGCAACAGCTGGTTGCCTTCTGATCAACCCTAGTAAAATACGAGGTTAAAATACGAGTTCTAAAATTCCTAAAATCCTTACACAACTGTCTTGGTCAAGTCGAGTTGTCAATATAATATAGAGAGTAACCCTATAGCACTGATCCTAAGAGTAATAAAAAGAATACTAATCTTAAAAATCAAAAAGAAAGCACAAAACTATATAAGCACTCTAAAAGAACAGAAAACTAAAGCACAAAAAACTATAGGAAATAAGTAAAAGTGCAGAGCTAAGCAAAGAAGCGTCTGATCCGTGTGAAAGCAGGAAGCCAAGTAGTTGAGGTAAAGAAGCTCTGCTGACATCGTCTTCTTCTTTGTAAAGGAATTTATTAATACAAATATAAAATTGTAACAGAATTAGACAAGTATCGTTTACAAGCTTTGCGCACAGCTCGGAGAGCACCATAGCCAGATAAGTACTCTCAAGTTTGCTGCTTGAAGAAGATCCTTATATAGGTGAGAGACGGACTCTTGGCGTAATTTTGTCTGGTCGAAGTCCTTTAGAAAGTCTTGATGTATGAATTCTGCTTTGCTCAAAAATCACCATCATATGCTTTACATTTGATTGTCAAGAGGCCCCTTCCTGTATAGGCCCCCAAACACAAGACCAAATAGCCTCAGGCACTCCGAATGTCATGACTATACCTGATTAATTACCAGAGAGGCCTCAAAGATCTTTTGTGCATTTCTAGAAGAAGCACTGAAGGCCAGAGACTACATTTACATGTTTAAAATACACCAGGATCGGAATCAGAATCATACTTTATTGGCCAAGTATCCTTGCGCATATGTGGAATTTGGCTTTGGTTACATGCAAGATTGCAGTGTACAAGAATGGAACAACAAACATCACAATTTACAAACAACACAGGTAACAGAAGAGCTGAGGTAGTGGAACCTTCAAGTGTGCAATTCACAGAGTGAGTGACCTAAGGTGCTAGCAGTCTAATGTGTAATACAGATGTCAGTCCTATGTGCAAAAACGTGGAAGTTGAAAAGGGATAATCAGTGTTTATAGGATGTTTGAAATAAATATCCAGTGTAAACTGTCCATTATGTAATAAATGACAAACAAATCAAGATGCAATGTCCAGAAGACCAATGTCTGATGTATTGAATGATGTGTGCAGTTGTATAAACATAGACAGGTGAAGGGAAAGAGGTATGGGGGAACACAGGATGGGGTGTCCAGTGGGTGAGTACAGTGTGCATACAGTCAGTTGTTCATGAAGATGATGGAGTGTTGGAAGAAGCTGAAGCGCTGTCCTGATGGAAGGCAATGGAACAGGTGATGACTGAGATGAGATGGGTTGGTGATGATTTTCACTCACAGTTCCTGGTTCTGGAGGCATGCAGATCTAGCAGTGTGGGCAGCTTGACACAGATGGTCCTTTCTGCAGACTTGATGATGCACTGCAGTCTGTTGGTATTGTGTTTGGTGACTTAGCAGCCACATACTGTCATGGATGTGGTGATCATTGACTCTGTGATTGCTGTGTAGAACTGTAACATCAGCTCCTGTGGTAGGTTGAACTTTCTCAGCTGGTGCAGAAAGTACATCCTCTGCTGGACCCTCTTGATGATGGAGCTGATGTTGCTGTCCCACTTCAAGTCTTTTGTGATTGTTGTCCCCAGGAAATTGTAGGACTCCACAGCCATTACAGCTCTATCTAAGATGGTGAGTGCTGGCAGGGCTGGGGGTCTCCTCCTGAAGTCCACTATCATCTCCACTGTTTTCTCTGAGTTCAGCTCCAGGTTGTTCTCGCTGATAGAAAAGACCTGATCCACCACCCTTCTATAAGCAGACTCATCACTGTCACAGATGAGATTGATGACTTTGGTGTCATCTGCAAACTTCAGAATGTGGACTGAGGGATCCATGGAGGTACAGTCATTTGTGTACATTGTTTGAGCAGTGTGGAAAGTACATATCCCTGTGGCATACCTGTACTAATGGTTTGGGTCCCTGGGGTGATCTTTCCCAGACTCACATGTTATTTCCTGTCAGTAAGGAAGTTGGTGATACACTGGCAGGTGGAGGAAGTTCCTACACGATCGAAGTGTTGAAGGATAAGGTGGAGACCCATGTTCATTGTGTCGTCCAAAGACCTGTTGGCCTGGTATGCAAACCGCATGGGGTCTAGCAGGAGGTCAGTGATTTCCTTGAGCTGAGTGAGAACCAGCCTATCAAAATATTTCATGACCACAGATGTCATGGCTACTGGTCTGTAGTCATTTAACCCAGTGATGGTTGTTCTTTTGTAGATGGGTGTTATGGTAGAGTGTTTGAACAGTACACACCTCCAATGATCTGTTAAAGATCTTCATGAAGATGGGTACAAGCTGGTTCATGCAGGTCCTTAGGCACAAAGGAGAAAGGACCTGTTGCCTTCTTCACTTTCTGTTTTTTAAACAGTTGGTGAACATTGTCTTCACAGATCTTCAGGGCTGGCTGACTGGGTGGCTCAGTGTGAATAGAAGGAAGGGTGTGAATAGGTGCTGGGTGGGTGCAATGTGTTAAGCTTCTTGAACCTGCAGTAGAAACTGGGGGGCAGCTTTTTGTAGCTGGTGATGTTCTGCAGGCACTTTCAGACAGTTGATGGCTCATTTGTGGAATCATACTGCTCAACTTGCTGGAATAGCTCTTTTTTGCAAACTTGTTCAGGGTGTTCCTTGCCTGATTGTATTGTGTCCAGTCCCCACTTCTATATGCTGCCTCCTTGGACCGGCACAGCTATGTAAGTTTGGCATTAAACCAGGGTGAGTCATTATTACATTTAACCCGAGTCTTGGTGGGAACACAGATGTCCTCACAAAAGCTGATGTACAACCCCAATTCCAAAACAGTTGGGACGTTGTGTAAAATAAAAACAGAATGTAATGGTTTGCAAATTTGCAAATAAATATTATATTCAGAATAGAACACAGAACACATATCAGATGTTGAAAGTGAGACATTTTACCATTTCATGAAAAATATTAGCTAATTTTGAACTAGATGGCAGCAACGTATTGTAAAAGGGTTGGGATGGGGCAACAAAAGGCTGGAAAAGTAAGTGGTACTAACAAACAAACAGCTGCGGGAGCATTTTGCAGCTAAGTAGGTTAAATGGCAACAGGTCAGTAATATGACATAAGTTAAAGCTATATCATGCAAAGAAGAAGCCACATGTCACTTATGCTCCAGTAACACTGTCGTCTTTTCTGGGCCAAAGGTAATTTAAAATGGACTGAGGCAAAATGGAAAACTGTTCTGTGGTCAGATGAATCAAAATTTTTAATTCTTTGTGGAAAACATGAACACAGTGTCCTGTGGACTAAAGAGGAAAGGACCATCCAGCTTGTTCTAAGCACACAGTTCAGAAGCCTGCATCTCTGATGGTATGGGGTTGCGTTAGTGCCTATGGCAAGGGCAGCTTAAACATCTGGAAAGGCTCTATCAATGCTGAACAGTAAATAAAGGGTTTAGAACACGTCTCTTTCAGGGAAGGCCTTGCATATTTCAGCAAGATAATGCTAAACCATATATTGCATCCATCACAACAACATGGCAGTGCAGTAGAAGAGTCCAGGTGCTGAATTGGCCGTCTGCAGTCCAGACCTTTCGCCAGTAGAACATGATATGAAAAATCCAGCAAAGACCCAGGATCTAAAAATGGGTGGAAAGCATACCTAATCATCTGTTTTTCATTTTCTCCTGTCTTTCTCTTCCCCTCCCCCCTACCCCACCCCATCCCTCTTACGGTTGAGCTACATATGCAACGCCCGAGACATCAGATACAGGATACAAGACACTCCTGCTGAGGATGGCCCTGAATGGACGGTCTGATGATCAATGTGACAGCCTAGGGTTGCTCTTGGAAGCCGTGAACTTCAATTTGCGGTTGATGAAGGCGGCCTTCCTATGATGATGGCTAGAATTAATTGCCATGAACTGTTTTGCACTTAGGGCGACACGGAAGGTCCTGGGTTCAATCAATGCTGTGTCCTTTCGGTGTGGAGTCTGCATGTCCTCCCCATGTTCACATGGGTTTACTCCGGGTTCTCCAGTTTCCTCCCACAGTCCAAAGACATGTATGTTCGGTTGATTGGTGTCTCTAAAGTAGCCCTAGTGTGTGAGTGTGTGTGCCCTACGATGGATTGGTGTCCTGTCTAGGGTTGTTCCTGCCTTGCGCCCTATGCTGCCGACTAGGCACCGGCTCTCCAGTGGCTCTGAAAAGGAATAAGGGGCCAAGAAAATGAATGATTAATTGCCTTGATACATATCTGTAGCTACTGCTGTGAACCTGTAAATTAACAGACATATCATAAATGAACAGAGAAATCCAGGCAGAGTACATAGTGTGATATTGATTAATGCTCACAGCATTTGCCTTGAATTGAATATGAAAGGTTGTCCAAGCAACTTTTTAATCTAAACTAATTTTCTTTAAAAATAAAGATTCTTCTGGATCTGGAAGGAATGCAAACTATTTGTTGAAAGCAGATAAACATGGAAGTGATATGACACTGAAAACATTTACATTCTTTCATTTTTAAAAGCTATGACATTAAGATAGACAGACAGACAGATAGACAGATAGATAGATAGATAATCAGACAGGATCATAAGTAATAGTTTAATTCAGATATTTATTACATAAATAAAGACTTTATAAAATATTCTAAAACAGAACATTATTCCTACGAATGAACTGAAATACCTTGAGTAAAAACATGCAAAAATCCAACTAAAAACATTTTACATATAGAGCAGTAACAGAGTATGATAAGATTTTTTAGCATCTCTTGAACATTATTTTGAAGGTTTAATGTGAGCCCAGTGTCATGGACTTGTTAATAATAACAAAGTATCACTAACATTCTGCCATTGTACCCATCCAAATGCAGTGTGGCAATGTTATGCATAACAGCAGGTTATGGTTGCTGAACTGCTGGATGTCCAGGTGGTGCTCCATAAGGAAGGGTTAGGGTGGGATGGTGTCCATTCCACATTGGAAGGGGCAGCTCTCGTTTCATAGTTTAAGAACAGGCCTAGTTAATCAGTGACAATACAGAGCCAAGGCCAGAGAGCAGACAAACAGCCTAAACCAACTGTCTGCTAGCTGCACTGACTCTGTCACTCAGCTTACCATATTGATACTGTGTCTGTTTCCTGAGCTAACAGCAATATAGAAATACTCATAAAGTTTGATTTAGTAACCTAATTAACATCAAGTTAGATCATAATGCATGAAGTCACATGGAGTTTCCGGTTCCGGGTCGCTGCTCATGTGGTTGACCGGCCGGCTCACAGAGCAATCTTTTAGTATTTAATATCTTATTATCTTAGTATCTTAGTATTTCTGAGCTTTCTAAGTATTCTAGTTCTATTCCTCTTAGGTTTTAACATGCTCTCGTTTCTTCCTTTTTCCCCTTTTTTTCTTACTTATGAGAACGTAAACAACTGCGTAACCAGTAGTAACCGCATAAACAGCAGACTCATCATTATTTCGACTATTCCTCTGGTTATAGATATTTACAGTTTTCTCTGGAGGATCATTTCCATCAACGGACTACATCTCCAAGTTGATCAGCAGATTGTTTACTCCAGAGACTTCCTGTTGCAGTTTAGCATAAACAACATGCCATGAATACAACCAACATGCCATGAAAACAGACTCGTTTCCTGAATTAATACTCTGGAATGATTCATCCCAACACATCAACTCCACTCACCACAAACAGAAATCAACTGGAAGGGATAAGAAAAAAGGTCGAATCAGAGCCAGACTTAAGCAGGAGACATGTAAACAACGGCCGCTACCCCCTGTTATTTTAGCCAACGTGCACTCACTCCGTAATAAGTTAGATAAGATACAAGCTAACATCCATCACCTGTATGAATACAGGACTGCCTCTATTCTCGCTTTTACGGAGACTTGGCTAAACAATAGCGACTGCAATAGGACATTGCACATAGATGGCTTTGCACCCCCCATGAGGCTGGATAGGGACGGAGAGCTAACTGGAAAGCAACATGGCAGTGGTGTCTGTCTGTATGTTATGCGAGATTTTGCTCGACTGTTGTGGTAAGGGAGAAACTGTGCACCACAGACATCAAACTCTTGGCAGTCTCTCTCCACCCTTACTACCTCCCAAGGGAATTTCCACAACTATTTTTTATCCTGGTTTACATCCATCCCAGAGCTAACGCTGCGACTGCCACTAAACACATTACAAACTCACTGAACAATCTGGAACATATTTCCCCCGATGCACCAAAATTCATCCTGGGCGACTTTAACCACTGTAACCCTCAAAGGCTTTCAGTAATATATTACATGCATGACACGCATGGGGAAGATGCTGGATAAATGCTTTGGGTCAGTGCCAGATGCATACAGGTCAGTTGCTCTCCTCCCTCTGGGCTCTGCTGACTACAAAACCATCCTCCTTGTTCCAGCATACATCCCAATTGTAAGAAGAGTTAAGAAGGTTTTGTGTAACATCAAGCAATGGACCATCTTGATGATTTGAATCCTCTGACTGGAACAACCTCCTAACTACCATTAATATTAATGAACAAGTTGATACAATATCCTCATATATTTCCTTCTGTGTAGATAGCATCATTCCCTCTAAAACTCTCACAATTGTCCCCAACAAAAAGCCATAAACATTTGGAGCTAGATTCCTGTTCGCGGACTTCTCTTTGGCTTTTAACACCCTCCAGCCTCACATCCTGGCCCACAAACACTCCTCCCACTTTCACTTGGAGGATAAGCTCATTCTTTGGTTATTGAACTTTCTAACCCATAGATCACAGAGAGTGCTGGTTAATAATGCCTATTCTGATTTACTACATACATCCATTGGCTCTCCTCAGGGCTGTGTCCTCTCTTCATTGCTCTTCATATTATACACTGATGACTGCAGATCCACTCAACCCAATTCCCTTCTGGTCAAGTATGCAGACAACACAGTTTTTCTGTCTATGTTGTCGGATGCTTCACAGTCCCATGGTTCAGTCCTACAGGAGATTGTTGACTGGTGTGATAAGGCATGCCTTGAGCTGAATGTCAGTAAAACTAAAGAAATGGTGATAACCTTCTCCAACAAGCAACGGATGCTGGCTTCATCCGCCACTACCTTAATTCATGGCATGCCCGTTGAACAGGTGGATGTATACAAATATCTAGGTACCATCTTTGACAGACATCTGAAATTTTCAACCAATACGGAGGAGATTCTCAGGAAATGTCATCAGAGACTGTACCTCCTTAGGAAGCTTGCAGACATTTTACTATTTATTCATTGAAAGTATCATCACCTCCATCACCTGCTGGTTCTCTTCAACCAGCCTTCAGAACAGGAACCGCCTGCAGAGTAACATCATGAACTGTGGAAAAATTATTGGACTGCCACTTAGGAACCTGTCCTCAGTGTTCCTAAGTGGCATCTTACATGCAGGCTAGCATACCGGATCACCAAGGACTCCTCCCATGCTCTCTACTTAGTGTTCGAGTGGCTGCCGTCAGGTCGCCAGCTTCGCACCCTATGTCCGGCGTGCAAGACACAAAGGAGAAGGATGACCTTTGTACCCAGAGCCATCCAGCTCCTCAACTCATAGTCCCTCTATTCATATACTACCTCATATACTACCTCATAATATTAGTTGGACTGATACAGAACATACAAACATGTACACACACTGCACCTACTAGTTGCACAATTTGCACTATTTGTATATACCTTTAATGCTCCGTCACTTATATCTTATTTGTATTTTTGACTTGTATTCCAAATCATCAGGTTTGTGCTATACAGTTTCAAATGTTGATTGCACTATTGGTTAATTTTTATTTTATTTTATTATTTAAAGTATTTTTTAAATATTATTTGTACATTCATATTATTTGCTCTGTGTGTTCACAATTGCCCCTTGGGGATGATTAAAGTTTTCTGAATCTGAATCTGAATGCATAGCCGGCACCTTTGATCTGAAGCTAGAACTGTTAAATATTAGATCTCTTATATCAAAAGCATTTTTTGTTAATTGTTACTGATCAGGAGTTTAATGTTCTGTGTTTAATAGAAATATGGATTAAGCCGCATGAATATGTAACAAAAAATAAAGCTAGTCCTCCCAGATACAGTTACATACATCAGCCTGATGTGATAATCTAGGCATCACACAAAACATAGACATAAATTCAATGTGTTGGAGGTTCTTTATACTAACAGAACATATGTAGCCATGTAGCCAAAAATATTTCTGCTCAGTCAATTCCTCCATTTTTTATTTACAGAACCCCTGGACTGTATTCTGAATTTGCAGATTTAATCTCAAACCTGGTTGTTTCTTTTTCAAAGCATTAATTGTTGAAGACATGAATATTCATTTTGATAATCCACACGACCCTCTGAGAACAGGATTTGTGTACAATCTAAACTCTAAAGTAGTAGGAGTAAATCAGAACGTAATAGGACTCACTCACAATGGTGATCACACACTTGATCAATACTAACATTTGGATACTAACATTCAATACTAACATAGGCAGGGGTCATAGGCTCAGTGGTTAAGGTGTTGGGTTTCTGACTAGAAGTTTAGGGGTTCAAGCCCCAGCACCACCACGCTGCCACTGTTGGGCCCCTGAGCAAGGCCCTTAACCCTCAACTGCTCAGGTGTATAATGAGATAAATGTAAGTCACTCAGGATCAGGATGTCTGCCAAATACCATACATGTAAATGTAATGTAAATGGATTAAATATGGAAAATATAGCATGACAACAGCATGGAGGTGTTGTTAACAGAGGGAATTCTACACCCTTTTTGCTCCTTTAAAACCTTGGTTTATTAGGAACAAAGCATTTAACAAGGGGGAAAGAGACTGAATAAATAGGGAAAAGGGAGTAGGAGTGACATACAGCAACAAACTTTTCATTCATTTTAGATTCACAAAACACAGTAACTCACAATGTATGATAGGAGAAAGCAAGCACTCTTCCCAAAGTCACTCGAAGCAGCTAATCTATTTCTTAGCTCTGGTAGCCCCCCTTTCACGGGTCAGCTGTCCTGATGGCCCAAGTAGCTCAAACCTGCAGCACAAAAAAATGACACAACACCACAGCAAGAGCAATTCAAATTCAACACATGAACACTAGCACAGTTAGTTCCTTACAATGTCTCTTATAAATCTTCCAGGGGTCTTTCTACACAGAGCTCATCAGCACAGAGGGTTGCAGACCAAGGGTTAAACAGCCACACATGCAATCCAGGTGTGAGTGGCTGACCCTGGAAGTGGGAGCTGTAGGCTCTCTTCTAGCAGTCGCTGGCTTTTCCATGATGATGAACAGTTGCTGTCTTTGTGCCAGCTGCTGAACAGTCAGGAGGCAATGACATAGCTCCCATGCATATCTGGTCCTTGTTTTCTGTTTCTAGTGGGGCTCTGAATGCCAGGTCAGCTGGTGTGAGCAGCTGTCTTCCAAACATGAGCAGACCTTGGGTGAAACCTGTAGTATCCTGTACCCCTGATCTGTAAGCCAGTAGAACAAAAGGTAGATGCTGATCCCAGTCACAGTGGTGATTGGGCAGTTAGAATGGCTAGCTTAGTGGTGATTGTGGGGTTGGACCACTCAACAAACCTGTCACTTTGTGGATTGCAGATGTTCAGATGTTTGTAGATCTCACTCATGACTGCAGAATCAAAGGACAGGCCCTGGTCACTGTGCATGTGATATATATATATATATATATATATATATATATAAGAATATGGAAGAATTTGCATTTTGCACCACTGGATCTTAAGAAGGTTCTAAGCAGAGCTTCACAATGCTAAAAGAAGAAAT
>JAOVYV010163359.1:0-10237 GCA_025674545.1 Hassar affinis
GAGGGAGTTTTTCCTTGCCACTGTCTTGCTCAGCAGGGGTTTGGTCTGTTTCTCTGGGATTCTGTAAAGCTGCTTTGGGACAATGTACATTGTAAAAAGCGATGTATAAATAAATTTGACTTGACTTGAATTTGACATATATCTGGATTGTTCCAAATGGGTGTCATTTTACATGGAATTAGTGAAGACTTAGCTATCTTAAAAAATTCCCACCAGGCTGTCAGAGTGGTATTTATATTAAAGCTTTTGAAACACTTATGGTGTTTGATACTAGAGCTAATGAAGTTAGAGATTTTAATAAGTTAGAGATTTTCTATTTCCCACAGAATGTTTGTTCTAAGTCCAACCATGGGCTTTCTATAATAGAAGGAATAATTTTTTCTAACCTTCTTGCAAGAACTTTGCAAATAATTTTAAGGTCCACATTGATAAGAGAGATTGGGCGATAACTAGCTGGAAGTGTTGGGTCTTTGCCTGGTTTAAGGAGCAGGCTAATGTTGGCAGAGTTCATATTTGGAGAAATTATGTGACTGTTCTTGATTTGAGTCGCCATCCTAAAAAAAAATGGGTTCTAACACAGACCAAAATTCTTTATAAAATTCTGCTGGAAAGCCATCTGGGCCTGGGGCTTTATTATTTGGAAGATGCTGTATTGCTTTATACAATTCAGACAATGACAATGGCGAGTCAAGAGTTGTAGCCTGATCCTCATTTAATTTAGGTAAATTTATATTGTTTAGAAATTCTTCAATTTCGGCATCAGATGGGTTGATCTGTGGTAAGTATAAGGCTTCATAAAAATCTTTAAAGGAATTATTTATTTGTTGTGCATCATGAGTAATGTTATCAACTGAGTCTTTAATAGAATGGATAGTTGTTTTTTCTTTGTTCAGCTTCAACTGATTTGCCAGGAACTTCCCAGATCTATTTTACCCCACATTACTGCCTTTCCTGCTTCCCAAAGGATGCATGGTGATATTCCAGGCAGATCATTATGTTCTAAGTATATAGCCCACTCTCTCTTAAAATTATGAATGAAATCTTGTTCGTTAAGTAATGATGTATTAAATCTCCAGTTCCTAGTCGGGGGTGTAGCTCTTTTCTGTGTCAGAAACATAGATACAGGTGCGTGATCACTAATAGTGATGGAATGTATCTGAGTATCTGTGATTTCCATCATCATGGAGTTGCTGACTAGGAAGTAATCTAAACGGGAGTGAGAGTGATGTACTTGGGAGAAAAAACTATATTGTCTCAGAGTAGGGTGATGTGAAGACCAAAATCCTTCATGTATTGTTGAAGTTGAAGTCTCCTCCTATTATAATTGTGGTGTTGGAGTGATCAGCAAGTGAAGTGAAAAAGGTATGAAAGAAGGAGGGGTCGTCAACATTTGGTCCATATATACTAGCAATACAGAAATCTATATTCTGAACAGATAAATTAAGTATTATAAATCTGCCTTCTGGATCTGATATTATGTTTTTAATAGAGAAATGTATCCTTTTGTTAATCAATATAGCGACACCTCTTTGTTTGGAGTTGTAACAGGCTGAGTATGCGTGAGGGAACTCCGGAGAGGAGAGTATGTGTGCAGATGTTCTAGACACATGTGTCTCCTGTAGGAACACAATGTCAGCCTTAAAATCATTTAACCGATTAACAATTTTCACCCTCTTTTCCCCCAAACCAACTCCGTGTACATTCCATGAGACAAACCTCAGTGTGCTCATATTGAAATTAACTGAGAAAGTGTTATATATTCACTAAAGATGTGTGTGTGTGTGTGTGTGTGTGTGTGCACGCGAGCGTGCATGCGTGCCCGCTGCATAAAACTTGCATGTTGTGTGTCCTGTTTAACGGAGTGTGTGTTGTGTGACAAGCATATAGCGTGTAGAAAGAAAAAGGAAAATATAGAAAAAAAGAAAGAAAAAAGAAAAATAAATAAATAAAAAATAAACAATTAAGTAGTAACAAACTATTAGCATGATAAAACAAACCACTATGCTAACTGAACCGGCATTGTTTGTTGTAAGCAGACACGTCTAATAAACTTTTCTAGAAGAGACTGAATGAGAGAGTCAGAAATACATGTTTATGTACACAGATCACCTGATCAATACAGCCATGGCGTGGTTTCCTGGTCGCAATAAAGCTGTCCATTTATATAAAGTTTATCCACTGCGATGACTGCTCGTAAGCCTTCTTGGATGTATTTTTTTCCGGATAGGGAGCAGGATCCTGCGTCGCTCCAAGATTTCTTTGGGAAACTGATCGTTAACACTGAAATCCGTTCCTCTCAGCTCTCGCCCGCGGCTCTTCACCAGCTCTTTTTGCTTGTAGTGTTCAAATTTTGCCACGATCAGTCTCGGTCTGTGACATCCGGGTCGCTTAGCTCCTATGCGGTGAACACGAGCGAAGGCGATGGATTTTACGGTGTCTTCCGGGAGCTTCAGATAAGTTTGCATGAATTCCTTCACTGTCTTCTCAGGGTTTTCTTCTGCTTTCTCCGGTAGTCCTGAAATTACGAGGTTATCCCTCATACTGCGGGCCTGTAAGTCAATTACGGTTTCTCTGATTTTTTTATTTTCTTCTGAGAGCTGGGTCATTCCTTTAGTGAGGGAATTAACCGATTCTCTGAGTATCGGTTAGTGTTTCCACCTGCTGCTGGCTAAACTCTAAGGACTCCCGAAGAGCCTGAAACTCCTTGTGGAGAATTTCCAAAATGGAGAGGTGAGCGTCAAAGCTGGACAGCTTCTTATCAATGGACTCCAAAATGTCCACCATACCGCTGGAATGAGAAGAAGTCTCTGCGGTATCCGGGGAATCCTCAGGAAGACTTCTTTTGGACGGAGCTCCTTTTTTGTTGGAGGGAGTCGGTGTCTTGTCTGGTTCCTCTATAACAATTCGCTAGAAACACTCGTCAATGAAAGCTTGTAGATTGTCCAGATTCTCTTCACCATCCTCCAGTGCGCTCCAGGTACTGACTATCTGGTTAATATAGATTTTATAACTTTTTAAATTGTTTATAATTACACTGGCTAGGAGAACTAAGCCATAAAGTGTTTAATTGTTACTGCCTTGCTCGATACTGCCGAAGTCTGTGTTGTGGTCTCGGGTTACTCACATCTCGCGTTTGTATCAACCTTTAGTTTATTAAGATCCTCCACGTCTACTTTGATCAAATGTGCTGGCTCTTTGTTGGTACCTCAAATATTTAAAACTATGGGCAGCAGTGGCTCAGTGGTTAAGGTGTTGGGTTACTGATTAGAAGGTTGGGGTTCAAGCCCCACCCTTGGGCCCTTGAGGACCCTTGGGCCCTTGAGCAAGGCCCATAACCCTCAAATGCTCAGTTGTATAAATAAGATAAATGTAAGTCACTCTGGATAAGGGTGTCTGCCAAATGCTGTAAATGTAAAATACTACAGCAAGGGGCAGAGCTTTCTCTTACAAAGCCCCACAATTATGGAACAGCTTTCCAATTTAGTGTTCCAGACTCAGACACAGTCTCAGTGAAGTCTGAAAACATATTTGTTTAGTCAAGCCTTTTGTCATTAGCTCTTCTCTTAGGTAAAGGCCCTGAGGGACACCATAAGGGATGGCCTAGGGTTGCTCTTGGAAGCCGTGAACTTCACTTTGTGGTTGATGTAGGCAGCCTTCCTATGACGACGACTAGGATTAAGTGCCACAAACAGTTTTGCACTTAATAAGTTAATAAGTTAATAAATTTTTTCAGGGGACATGGGAGTCAGGGGTATCTGCCAATATCCCTTGGTTAAGTACAGTGTCGAATAAAAACGTGCTGCACCTAACAGATCGAGCAGTCAATGTGAGGCATGGGATACACAATTTAGACACTTTGTTGACTTTACAATAATCCACACAGAAGCAGACCATCCTGTCTGGCTTGGGAACCAGGACAACTGGGCTGCTCAACTCGCTGTGGGATTCCTCAATTACCCCTTATCGAGCATGGCCTTGCATTCCTCCCTGTCCACCAGTTTTTTGTGTTCAGGGAGGCAGGGGTGACTATGAACCACTACCCCGGGGGCGTTTCAATGTGGTGCTCTATGAAGTCAGTGCGCCTGGGCAGAGCAGAGAACACATTGGAAAATTCTCCCTGAATCTGTGTAACATCAGCGGCCTGGGAGGAGGAGTGGTGGCTGTCAATTGGGACCGGAATAAGCTCTTTTGCCAGTTTAAAATGTAGTTCCAGTCCCAGCTCATCCCTTTCGGGAACCACCATTGGCAGCACCTCTGATTCAGCCTCCCTCTATAATTTTAGGAGGTTGACGTGATAAAGCTGGCATGGCTCGATTAAAGGGAGAGGGGGCAATGATGCTTTTGGGGTGGCCGCCAGATTCACCAACAAACATGCCTGCGAATGCCCGGCCAAAAGAAACGAGCCACGAGACAAAAACATTTTTATCCTGTCCTAAATTATTATAATTATAATGAACCACCTGGAATAACATTAGGCACCAGCAACTGGGTGGTAACTTCCTGTGTGCGAATGTTCTGCATCACTCTATATAGTCTATCTTTAATGACTGAGAAGTATGGGTAGGTTAGAGTGGCGTCAGGGGGCACCCTTTGACCATCCATTACTCTCACTTGGTATGACGGAGTGTCTCATCGCGCATCTCCTCTAGTGGGAGATCCCCAACACGGAATTCCTGGAGGGAGGGGGGAATAGACCCTGCCTTGGCCTCCGCTTATGTCTGATGCTGAGCTGACATCGATGAGGGAAGCTCTGCTTCTCCTGACAGCGCCACACACATTCTATGCTCCTTTTGTGCAGAACCCATTCGCACAAATTCCTTTCAGCAGTTTATTAAACCCCAGGCCAATTTGTACCCAGGATTAGGTGGGACCATGGCTCCAACCTCCATCATGGGGCACTGGCCCTGGAGAAACGCTGACACATGGTCCTCTGTCAGCTTGACAGCCTCCTCCAGCAACGCAGGGTGGTGACATTGGACCCACTCTGCTGTTCCCACCAGCAGTTGGGCGACGAATTGCTCCAGTGCCACCTGGCCGCCGGGTCGGCCGGCTGCATGGTATTCTAAGCGCCACTGCTGTTCTTCCAGGGACAGGAGCAGAAGGAGGCAGGTTGGATGCCTCCGCAAAGCACTCAAACAGTTCAAGAAAGGCCTATGCATTGTCCTGGCCCATCTTGGGTAGCGTCAGGGAGGAAGCAGCTGCCGCAATGGATGCCGGAGCACCTGAACTTGAGCATATGAACTTGATTGACATCCCATTCTTGATAAATAAGATTTAATATGATGTCAGTCCACCCTTTGAAGCTATAACAGCTTCAACTCTTCTGGGAAGGATTTATACAAGGTTTAGGAATTTTTGACCATTCTTCCAAAAGTGGATTTATGAGGTCAGACACTGATGTTGGACGAGAAGGACTGGCTCACAGTCTCCACTCATTCATCCCAATTCATCCCAAAGGTGTTCTGTCAGGTTGAGGTCAAGGCGCTGTGCAGACAAGTCAAGTTCTTCCACACCAAACTCGACCTTGCTTTGTGCACTGGGGTGCAGTCATGTTGGAACAGGAAGGGGCCATCACCAAACCTTTCCCACAAAGTTAAGAGTTCCTTTCAATGGAACTAAGGGGCCAAGCAGAACTCCTGACAAACAACCCCACACCATAATCCCCCCTCCACCAAACTTTACAGTACAGTCACAGTACAGTCAGACAAATACCATTCTCCTGGCAACCGCCAAACCCAGACTCATCCATCAGATTGCCAGACGAAGAAGCATGATTCGTCACTCCAGAGAACACGTCTCCACTGCTCTAGAGTCCAGTGGCAGCATGCTTTACACCACTTCATCTGATGCTTTGCATTGTGCTTGGTGATATGAGGCTTGGATACAGCTGCTTGGCCATGGAAACTCATTCCATGAAGCTCTCAATGTACTCTTCTTGAGCTAATCTGAAGGCCGCATGAAGTTTGGAGGTTTGTAGTGATTGACTCTGCAGAAAGTTGGTGACCTCTGCACACTATGCACCTCAGCATCCACTGACCCCGCTCTGTCATTTTACTACTTTGTAGTTGCTTTTGTTCCCAATCACTTCCACTTTGTTTTAATACCACTGACATTTGACTGTGGAATATTTAGTAGTGAGGAAATTTCACGACTGGATGCACAGGTGGCATCCTATCATGGTACAATGCTGGAATTGACTGAGCTCCTGAGAGTGACCCATTCTTTCACAAATGTTTGTACAAGCAGTATGCATGCCTAGGTGCTTGATTTTACACACCTGTGGCCATAGAAGTGATTGGAACACCTGAATTCAATTATTTGGATGGGTGAATGAATACTTTTGGAAATATAGTGTAGGTTTGTCTTTCCAAATCATGTCCAACTGAATTTTCTACACGTGTACAATCAAGATATAGAAACTTCTTAAATATGATCAAGAGAAATGGGAGGCTCCCAGAACCTTGAATTTTAAGTGTCATAGCCAAGGGTGTGAAAAAATGTGAAAAAGTGAAAGAATCTGAAGATTTTCTGAATGCATTGTGTGTATATACCGATCAGGCATAACTTTATGACCAGCTCCTCTCTACACTGATTAACATAAAACTAAACATACAAAAAAGATATATCACTTATACAGTGTATACTTACAATTAATGAGAACAAATGGAATGATACTGCACATGAATTAGCATCATGTTCTTAACTGTTACTGTTTTTACACAATTCAAACTCAAACCGATGACATATAATATCTTCTAGTGTATATATAACCATGAACTAATTTATTACAGTAGCTTGGTCTGATGATGAATTGACAGTAATACTATAACCTTGCATTTGGAACATTCAGAAATACTTGAAGTCAAACTTAACTAACTAGAAGTTCTGTGAAAATAATGTTCTACAATGAGATATTAAACATAAACATAACATACCCATGATGCCACATTTAGAGGAAGATGAATGCAGATTGATAACACTCAAACTCTCATTCTCAGTCTAGCTTCCCAGTTAAAGTCACATGACATTTAGTCTGGCTGTATCTCTTAAAGGGACAGTTACCATATACAGATACATTCACTAAACACTCGACACTGTTAGTTCACAACAGTCATTAGTCCTTTGGAGAGAAGAGAAGCACTATCTCAGTGACAGGCCTAAGGAAGACGGAAGATCCCCCTGCTCGTTAGATGTTCACCTCAACTTTTTGAACTTTGTCATCTTTGCTCGGAAAGGTCTGGGTCACAAGAGGCCATTTCTTGGCAATTGAATGTTCTTAAGGAGTACGATACTTCCTGGTTGGATGTTTGGATGAGTTACCAGCCACTTCCTTCATGGCTGCAGTGTTGGGAGAAATTGTTTCCGCCATCGGTCCCAGAAGGTGTTAGACAAATGCTGGACCTGGCGCCACTGATGCTTGTAAAGGTCCGAAACTCCAAAGTCTCCTGGAGGTGCTGGTACAATGTTTACCTTCTGTGTGAGTAGAGCAGCAGGCATCAGGATGAATGAATCGTCAGGGTCAGTTGTCACAGGAACCAGAGGTCTAGCTTTGATGATTGCTGCAACCTCTGCAGCAAAAGTTGTCAGCACTTCGTGGGTAAATTTATCTTTTAGCTGTATGAACATAGAGTGAAGAATTCTTCTTACAACACCAATCATCCTCTCCCAGATTCTGCCAAAATGAGAGGCATGAGGAGGATTGAAAGTCCATGCACAGCCTTGGCTTGACAGGTAAGTTTTCACCGAGGTACTGCCAATGTTGGAAGGTATTTTCATCTCCTTGCAAGCACTGATGAAGTTGGTACCACAATCTGAATAGAGGTGTTTGACTGGTCCATGAGCTGAAAAAAAGCTGTAAAGCTGGATGATTCAAGGGACTCAATGACTTTGATATGAATGGCTCTCACACTCATACAAGTGAATATTACTGCCTAGTGTTTGCTGTGTGAAAGACCACCTCTAGTCCGTCTTGAACAGATGATCCAAAGACCAAAGACATTGAGTCCAACATGTGTAAAGGGAGGATCTGTAGACAGACGAGCTGCTGGTAGGTCAGCCATTTTCTGACCACTAAGGGGAGCTCTAAGACGTCAGCAAATCACACATTGATGAATGACGCTGCTCGTTTTCCTCTTCCCACCAATTATCCAGAAGCTGGCTGACCGGATAGTCGGCCCTGGTGATGTACCTGCTCGTCGTCGTGACGGATGATCAAAGTCACTATATGATGCTGTCTTGGTATAATAACTGGAGTTTTTCACTTTGACCAAGGTTGGAATGCTGAACACAACCTCTGACCTTTAACAGACCGTCTATGGCAACAAAGGAGTCCAAGTTCTTCAAAGGGAATGTTATGAGGACTTTTTTTGTTCCTGGATGCATTTGATCTCCTGGCAATAGGTCTCCTCTTGTACTGTTTTAATGATGATGGCTGAAGCTTGATTTCTCTCCTCAACAGTGACATCTGCCTTACAGTAATGCCAGCCTCTACATGAGTCACTTCCGGTTGCCTTGACATGAAAAATGGTGTGCTATGTACACAAGGCTGGCCATCGCACAGGTGAGTGACTTCCAGGAAGAAAACCTGGCAAATCGTTGGGAACCCAGATGGTCATGGGGTATTGTTGTGCTCAAGGTTGATACTAGAGGTCGCACACCTGAATCTATATCTGGTTCAACCCAGTCGTAGCTTCTCTCTAGGAGCGTTGGCTCGGGTAAGTACAGAAACTTAGGTCCAACCAACCAGTTGGTGTGGATGAGTTTCCCAGCAGCAACAAAAACGAGTAGCATGATCTGCTGGGTTCTGATCTGTGGGTATGAAGTACCATTGGTTCGGATAAGATGATCTTCTGATCCGTAGTACCTGATTACTGATGTAGACGTAGAACTGTCTGGTTTGGTTATGGTTGTAGCCCAGAACCACTTTACTATCTGTATAGTAAGATACAGCGTTGAGCTGAAAGTTCAGTTCTGTCGACACTAGGTCAGCTAGCTCGATGGCAAGCACTGCTGCACAGAGCTCCAATCTGGGAATTGTATGCTCTGGACGTGGGGCTAGCTTAGCTTTTCCCATGACGAACCCAACTTGGTTGTTATTCTCAGAGTCTGGGACTTTCAAGTACGCTACTGCAGCAATAGCCTTTGTTGATGCATCCCAGTAGACACACAATTCTTTTCTGTCAGCTGCTGAAGGTGACATTTTGGTGTATAGACTGGGAATCAAAAGGTGAGAGAGTTCAGTCAAAGTTGCTCTCCATGCTAACCAGGCTTCCTCCCTTTCCTTTGGTAGAGGTGCAACCCAATCTCCACTACCTCCTGTGTTCTTCTGAGCAGGCTTTGTGGGTAGAGGCTTCAGCCCGTCATCTACATAGAAGTCATGCATCACAAAATGCTGCACATCATGATTGACATGAAACTCACTGCCTTGAACAGATTGGTGCAGACCATTGATTGCCACTGCAGGAGAGGGGCTATTGCCTAAGATGTGGACTCCCATACAATAATCGACAATGCTTTTGGAGAGGTCATTGTCTTCATACCAAAGGAAATGTAATAAGTTCCTGTCCTCCTCTTTGACTAGAAAACAGTAGAACATCTGCTCGATGTCTACTGTGAAGGCAGTTGCTTCTTCTCTGAAACGGACCAGAACTCCAAAGAGTGTATTATTTAGATCAGGTCCAGTTAACAGCATGTCATTGAGGGATATGCCATTGAACTGGGCAGTCAAGTCGACAAACCAAATTTGTTTTGGCTTTCTCGGGTGGTAAACACTGAATGTGGGTAAATACCACCTTTCTTCCTCCTCGCTGAGTGGAGGAGCTAACTCTGCGTGGTTATTCTCTAACATTTTACCCATGAAGCTCAGGAAGTGCTCTCTCATTTCGGGCTTCAAAGTTGTTTCTGAGAGACGTGACACGTTTCAATACTTGAGGCCTATTGTTGGGGAGCCGTGGGCATGGGTGTTTAAAAGGCAATGGAGCTATACAACTATTGTTTGAGTCTTTGAGAAGTCCTTCCTGCATTATCTTCATGAAGTGTGCGCCCTGAATCAAAGGTACTTGTGACAGAGGACTCTGTCTAGCTCCTCCGTACAGCGCCTTGTTAATTATCCCTAGTTACTACAGCGGGGGTGCACACCCGACAGTGTATTACCAATGGTGTTTTTGGAGACTGTGGTCCCAGCTGCCTTGAGATCATTACTCAGCTCCTCCCGTGTAGTTCTTGGCTGATTTTTAGC
>JAOVYV010163395.1:0-10234 GCA_025674545.1 Hassar affinis
TTCATGAGCTGTATGCCAAAATCATCAGTATTAAAACAATAAAAGACCTGAAATATTTCAGTTGGTGTGCAATGAATAAAATATATGAAAGTTTAATTTTTATCATTTCATTATGGAAAAGAATGAACTTTATCACAATATGCTAGTTTTTTGAGAAGGACCTGTACAGCTCCTGTTTGCTAACATGGACCTTAAGTGGATGATCATGCAAAGGGTTAACTGCAGCCCTGAGCAACAATGGAAATGTTTTCGCTGGCTTTCCTTCAGTGAGCATGGCTACCCAACAGCTGTGAGAAGCCTGCTGCAGGTGACTACTACCATGGGGCCAGAGAAGTCATTGATTTGGTGGTGCTGGAGCAATAGGACACCAGGGAACCAGAAAGAATGACACAGTGAGTCCAGTGCCACCGTCCGGCATCACAAGAGGAGGCGATCACCCTGGCAGAGGAGCATTTGGTGGCATATCCTGGGGTAGATGAACCTGCCTTTGACCAAGTCAATGTAACTGATGGTCAGCAGCTTCATCTTAGTGTTGTGCTGTCCTTCCCATGTTTTATTATTTTTAAAGATAGGTTGTACTTAATGATGCAGGACACTCAAACCAAATAAAAGACAACCCAGATGTTAGTCCTTCCCACTAAAAGTTGATGGCTGGGCACTTAGTACATGACATATCACATAACCATCTTATGGGCCATGTCTGCATGCATGTGTGGCATGTCGCAAATACCAGCTTGTCAACCCACTGGCCAACCCAAAAGTGCCATTGCACTCCCTTCCAACACCTCAGCATACAATGTTGCAGAAAATCCTGTTCCAAGTTGGGTTCCCGAAAGAGAACCTGACTGAACAGGGCACTTCATTTATGTCACACACTCTTTGTGAACTGTACAAATTATGGGGGGATTAAATTGATTTATACCAGCATTTACCATCCACAGGCAGATAAGCTAGTTCATTATAAGTGGCTTGAATCCTTATTATTCACAATACAAAGAGGTCCTGCAAAGGGCTGAACTTCTACAAAGCTTGCAGTCCTATTAGTGAAAATTAGGAGGGGGGAACTTTTAACAGTAAGAATGAAAATCACATTGAAGTCACACACCATTGTTGGAGGTAAATCTAAAATAAGATGATCATTCCACTCCAGTCCCTTGTGGAGACCACCTGTCACTGTCCCAAGTCACAGACATTGACAAGCAGTAAAATTCCAGATTTATTCTGAAATTTTAGAAAAGTCAAATTTGACAATTATCCAATGCGTTGCATTGATCAGCTGCCTGATTGATTAGGTGTGGCTCAATTTTACTTGACACTGGCTTTAACAAAGGAATATTGGCAGATCTTGACTCTAATATCCTGTGAAAAAAACAGCCTTTACGTGCATGGAGTGCTATTGGTGCAACAGAATAAATGATTGAGAAAGAGTGCCTGGCCATCCAAAACTCCTTCACCCAATGTTTGGACCATGCCCCACACCTGTAATTCCACTGCATGATCACTCATTGGTATCTGGCACATTATCCTTTAAAGTTTGAGGTGGTCTACAGGCCATAGGCATGGTTGGTTGTAATGGACTACGTCTCCTGCTGGGGGAATTCAGCTGCAGACCGGATAGTTTTCTGAACTGAGATGGGCAGTGAGGGTATGTGGTAGCGGGAGTGGGGTTGAATGCCACTCTGTGAATGGAGGGCAAAGTTGGGAGAGATGAGTCGTAAGGATTATTTCTGAGAGTGATTTGTATTTAAGTGAGAGGTGTTGAGGAAAAGAAGGGAAGGAGCAGGTGCCACAGGGACACACAGAGTGATGCATATGTACAGTATATGTGTGTGCACACACAAGAAACAAGCTGAAAGCTGCAATGAGAAAAAGTCAAAAATAAAAAGAACTCCTATGTGGAGAGTGTTCCAAGCCTGCCTCCTGCCTTCTCATTTACCCACTGAACTGAAAAGTGTAACAATTCTTATCAGTATTTGGTAAGCAATAATTTAGCTCAAGCAAACAAATACAATACAATATGCATACAATATGCAACATACCGCCTGGATTTCTCCTGAGAAGGTATCTTCTTGTTTCATCATAGAAGAAAATGAGGAGTGAATATGGTAAAGCACATAACAGCCACCATGGTCTGTGAAAGTAAAAGAATTAATAAAAATGTTTTTTAAATATTTGTCCAGATTAACATTGCAACCTAAATAATACATACATTACATAATAATGCAATATGCTGATTTGTTCTATATTTGTTATGTATGATACAAATCACAGTGGAGTTCAGCTCTGGACCTTTTATCCAAAACTCAGAAACATCAACATAGAGAATAGAGATCTGGGGGCAAGACTGCTAGTGAAGACTTACTTCAGTGGATACATTCTAAGTGCAACATCCATTCCTGGACAGTAGGATAAGAAGGCTGCAAGCATTATCCCCTCGAAAACACCAAAGATGAGTATTTTGTTTTTCCTTAAGGGAAGAGCATACACATTCTCTATAATTGCATGTCTTAGGGTTTTGTTTTTGAAAATTAATTTATTTATTTACATACCTCATGCCCTGCTGCATAATGGAATTAACCCTGGTCTTACAGATGATCAAGTCTGCCACCTGCACTACGACAATACTGACAAAGTATGCAGTGTGGCATGTGTACTCTAGAATTTTTCTGCTCTCGTATGTCTGCAGCATAGATATAATGTGAATTAGAGACGATTAACATTTTGTTTTTTTATTCACATATGTCTGTGATATATACCCATTGCTGGCCATAGCTGTCCTCTAGCTCATTGTAATCTTTATTGTCCCAGTATCTACGCAGTCCTATTAGAGACAGTGGCATGAATCCATTCTCAGCAAGGATAACAAAATAGGTGAAGAACCCTGCTGCTGCCTGCATCATTCCTAGTAAAGAGGAGAAAGACACAACAAAAATACATTTAAAAAAATCTACAATTTTCTAAAAAGCCTCTATTGTGTAATAAGTGTATTCTTACCAATCTGTCCATAAGCCATACTGATGAGCCTTTCATTCACCAATTTGTCTGTTTTGGCATTTCTGGGTTGCCTCTTCATGATATCACTCTCAGCAGCCTCATAGGCCAAAGAAATAGCTGGCACCTGCAAAATTTTATATCAGAATTAAGATATCAGATATAATGTAAAAGTCCTTTATAATGGTTTGTTGATGAGGACTTACCAAATCAGTTCCTAGATCAATACATAAAATAGTAACTGTGCCCAGAGCGAGAGGAATGCCCGCAATAACAAAGAAGAGGAAAGGTGACATCTCAGGGATTTTACTTGTCAGAGTGTATGCAATGGATTTCTTCAAATTGTCAAAGATCAGTCGGCCTAGTAAGAACATTATGCTTTAATTAGAAGAGCTGAACTGTGCAGACAACTATGGAAATTAAATCCATTACATTGGCACTTTGTACCTTCTTCCACTCCAGTAACAATAGAAGCAAAGTTGTCATCCAGCAGAATCATATCAGCAGCCTGTTTGGAGACGTCAGATCCAGCAATACCCATAGCTACACCGATGTCAGCCTTCTTCAGAGCAGGAGAATCATTAACACCATCACCAGTCACAGCCACAATGGCACCCTATTGATAGAATAGCATGTATATAAATTTTGATACAGCCTTGTCCCAAACCTTTAAATCACATACCCTTAATGGCAAATTTAAAATTCTTGATTCTTAACAAATCAGTCAATATTAAACTTATAGATTTCATGAAAAATAGTGGATTATTTTACTTGTCGCTGACAGCCTTCCACAATAATCAGTTTTTGCTGTGGAGATGTTCTGGCAAACACAATTTCCATGTGATATTTAAGGATGTCATCCAACTGCTCTGGTGTCATGTCCTTCAGCTCTGCTCCATGAACAACACAAGCCTTTGCCTCTCTAAATAGAAGCTTGATATTCAGTAAATGTATAACAGCTTTGGTTATTAACTTTCAAATATAATACACAAAGATTCCACTTCACCTGGGGTTGACCTCAGCAATGGAAATGTTCAGACGAGCAGCGATGTCTTCCACAGTTTCACTGCCTTCAGAGATGATGCCTACACCCTTAGCAATGGCTTTAGCGGTAATCGGATGATCTCCTGTAACCATGATAACCTGGGAGCATGTGTAAATATTTAAATGTGACAATGATCATCTAATTACAATTTTATGCTGTCCTGCATAGAACATTTACATGAACTAAAGAGTTTACCTTGATTCCAGCATTCCTGCATTTAGCTACAGCATCAGGTACTGCAGCACGAGGAGGATCGATCATTGACATGAGGCCAAGAAAGCACAGATTCTCAGTGGGAAAGTCCACTGTCTCTGTGTCAAATATAAAGCCCTCAGGGAACTGATCATCAGGGAGATTGAAATGGCAGAATCCTGCAAGTAAAACATTTTCATGCAATGAAAATTCCATTATTCCACTGTAGTGCAGTGTGTAACCCTGTCACCTTGATTTGTTTCCCAGGTATGGCCAGGAGCCTTTCTGTGTCTAATTTGCATGTTCTCCCTGTGTCTTTGTTTCCTCTGGGAGCCCTGGTCTCCTTTTACTATCCAAAGATCCAATTTGCAGTTATACTATATAGGCAAAGATTTGTGGACACCTGACTGTCACACCAGTGCTTTTTGTACACTGTATTCCAGATGTAATCCCCTTTGCTCTTATAATATCTACACTTGTCTGGGAAGGCTTTCCATTAGATTTTGGGGCATGACTGGGGATTTGTGTTCATTTAGCCACAAGAGCATTAGTGATGTCAGGCAAGGAGGTCTGGGAGGTGGTCAGAATTCCAGTTTATCCCAAAGATATTTGGTTGGGTTGGGGCTCTGTGTAGTACACTCAAGTTTGTCCAATGTAATCTTGGCAAACCATATCTTCATGGAGATTTTGGGCACTGTCATGCTGGAACAGGATTGGGCATCTTCCAAGTTCCAGTGATGGGAAATTGTAATGCTGCTGCAGACAAAGACATTCTATAAAATTGGGTGTTTCAAAGTTTGTGGCAACAGTTTGGGGAAGAACCACATATAGTAGTGGTTGTCTGGTGTCCATAAACATTCTACTCAATGTGCAGTAGGATAGCCTCCAGCACCCCCTGTGACCCAATAGGTGGATAAGCAGCTTAAATAATGAATGAATGGATATTTAATCATAAACATGGAATCCATGGAATCACCTGAATATAGAAGTTTAGCTGTAATTCGTGTTACATGCTACATTAGTTTTGGTGGGTCTAAATTACAGGGTCATATCTAGATAAATCTGTTAATAAACCATACCTAGAACTCTTTCTCCAAGTCCTCCTAATCTCATATACGCATTCTGGAATGCATCCTTCATTTCATCAGCAAGTGGTTGCTCTTTTCCTTGAATCATAATAGTTGAGCACTGGTCCAGGATCCTCTCAGGGGCACCTTTCATTAAAAGCAGGTGCTCACTTTCTGAGGCATTTGGGTTCTTGTGGACTGAAAGCTAATAAAACACAAATCAGATGTTGTTAGGATTATCAGACAACAAACCACCCAACCAACCAAACAAGCAGACAAAAAAGAGATACCTGATATTTGTTGGTGGAGTTGAAAGGGATCTCAGCCACTTTTGGGTATTTGGCTCTTAGATCCTTCACTGAACCACAGCAGAGCTCAATACACTTCAGCAGGGCAGACTCTGAGGCATCTCCTGCTGTATTTCTCTGTAATGTAATAGCAATTAGGTTCGGTCCAGTAATTTGAACTGTCAAACTACTCAATCTAATTTTAGAAATATTAATATATTTATCATAGATTTCTTAAATACACGATAGGCTTTCTTTTTACTCTTGATGGTTGTGGCACTACAGAGATTTGAATTTGCATTTTCCTGCGGGAGACATTCTCATGTCCACCAATTTGAACTTTAATGCACCTCTGGTTTGGACAGTCTTTCAGATTCTAATTGGCATATTGGCATATCAAACCATGGGCTTATTGAATATTTAGTGTTTTATTCTCCACTGAATCCAAAGTTCTCATTATAACCACTCTTTTCAAAAAGCCTAAGGATACCTATTAAAACTCAATCTTGTTCTCTTTGGCTGTACCTGACCTAACAGCCATGAAAAACACTTGTTGCTGGCTTGAATGGTGCCATATGAAAGCAATCAGGCATCAATAATGCACAGTGCAGGCTAAAAGCTCCTTTTTATTACCATGAACACACTAATCTATACCCCTGTTAAGTGCTGTGCAACTAGTGCTTACAATTTTTGAAAATGTTACCTTTCTTTCTGCTATGCTTACTCTACACTATTCTGTGTTTTAGATTTACTGCAGAAATCTAATAGGGACACCAAATCCTTATTTGCCTTATTAACAGCAGCCTAGTATTGTAGTATTGTGCTGGCATTTGTCTTTCTTTTTTTCTTTCTTTCTTTCATTCTATATATTGGCAAATAATTTAGCTTCATTCTGGAAATAAATGACAAAAAGGAATCGTTATTATTATTATTATTATTATTATTAGTAGTAGTAGTAGTAGTAGTAATGTAAAAAGTAGTAGTAATAGTAGTTTCATCCAAATCTTCTCATAGCCAATTTTGACTTTATGATTCCTATGCTAAATTTTCTACTAATGCATAGACTCTAGTCCATGCCATAGGATCCATGGGAGGGATTTTCTTCTCTTTCATCTTGTTTCTTAATGCTCTTCCACTCCTTCTATACACTGTATCTGTATTACAGATCACAGATACACTGCATCTTTGTATAACATAACATTGTCCTGTTCTTTCCTCCATTGTGTCGTTTTTTTATGATCTATTTGTATATGTTGATTATTTTTATCATTGGTGTTTGCTGCATGCTTCATATCTGTTTGGATCTGTAAAGCTACTTTAAGTTTGAAACTTAGTATGGGATTTATTGCTTCATGCAGCCACTCCACTGAGCTAACACTGCTAGCCTAAAAAAAAAAAAAAAAAAAAAATTCCCACCTTAAGGATAGGAACATTGGCTTGATCTGCAAGGAAGACTGCATGGTTGCATAGGCCAGCTACACGAGCAAGTGCAGACCAAGTAGCAGAGCTTCTGTCAAAAGAGGCTCCACTCTGGTTCTCTGTGGTATCGGCTTCATGAATCTGGTTGTCAAACCACATATGAGCCACAGTCATACGGTTCTGGGTCAGAGTTCCTGTCTTGTCTGAGCAGATGGTGGAGGTGGAGCCAAGTGTTTCTACAGCTTCAAGATTCTTTACCAAACAGTTCTTCTTTGCCATACGTTTAGCAGTTAGAGTCAAACACACCTGCAATGTGTAAGAACGGACTCAATATTTCTGATAAAGTCCTTATTAATACTCAATATTTATTGGTTTGATTCTGCTAAATTTGAACATAACCATGAAAGACTTACAGTTACTGTAGCAAGCAGACCCTCAGGCACATTGGCAACAATAATTCCAATAAGAAAGATGACAGCTTCCAACCAGCCATACCCAAGAATAAGGGACAGGATGCAAAATGTGACACCCAGAAACACAGCCACAGTAGTGATAATGTGAATAAAGTGCTCAATCTCTTTGGCAATTGGGGTCTTTCCCTCCTCAAGGCTTGAGGCCAGGGTAGCAATTCGACCCATCACAGTGCGATCACCAGTGTTGATGACAATGCCTGTGGCAGAACCTTAAAAAAAATTATAAAGATGACATGAGGAAGAAAGCACAACAGGAAAAATAGTTTTATGCATATAGCTTTATATCATGTATGAGGATTGATTTTGTTGGTCCTGTCATTTTAGGGGTTGTGTCAATTATTTTACATCTTGAATGGCTTGTCATTTTATTTAACAGCTTTCTATACCTATATCTTAATTAATTCATGAGTTTCTTTTTGTTACCTTCAACACAGTTTGTTGAAAAGAACACAATATTCTTTGTCTCCAGTGGGTTATCATGGGAGAATTCAGAAGTACGAGGCTGGGGTTCAGATTCTCCAGTAAGGGAGGAGTTGTCTACCTATGAAAATTTTTCACTTGTTAAGACATTTCACAAATACTGTTATTTTCTCAAATGATACAAAGTGAAATCTGAAATCAAATCATACAATGAAAATGTGAATGTTTATTCATAATAAGTAGCTTTTTACTGAAATATTTGTTACTTTGCTTATTTCCTAGGCTGTTGAGAATCTTACCTTGCATCCATGTGCAGAGATGATACGCAGATCAGCAGGTATTCGATCTCCACATGTGATCTCCACCAGGTCACCAACAACCACATCCTCAGCTTTGATGTCCTTCTTTTCACCATCACGAACTACTAGAGCTTGCTATGTAGTATAGATGAAATTAAATTATGTTGGAAATCATTACATTTCCAATAATATTTTTGATCATTTTCAATACCTGTGGTACAAGATTTTTGAAGGAATCCATAATCTTTGAGCTTTTAGACTCTTGGTAATATGAAAAACATCCAGTGACCAACACCACTGCAGCCAGAACAATACCCAGGTACAGCTGCAGAAAAATGGCAGAAATTATTAGAGGAGAAGCATGGTGCAATTTGGACCTTAGCCATGGACAGTTATAAATATGTATTTGTTGACAAGCTGACTTTCACTCTTAAAAGTGAATGAAGCATATCAACAAGGTAATATTACAAGTAATATTACAGGGTTTTTACACAAATATGGCTCTGCATAGTTTGTTTTGTGGCATGAGAGATGAAAACCAACATAACATATACTGTAAAGATGACAAAAGTACACAACATATACACAGTTTGCTAAGCACTTAAAAGTGCAGAATGTGTCTAATCAAATAAAATGTCTACGACATTATATAGGCTATATTGCACATTGCATTGGACACTGTCATTTACAACAAGTCAGCTGATATAGGCTTGCAAGGTTGCAAACTTTCAGACCAAGACTGAACAAACATTTTGTTTGATGACTTTTGGCATCTGGAAAATCTATCAAGCTCAATAAGACAGGCATGACAGAGACAGTCATTTCCAGTCTATGTTGCAATCTTTCATAAGTAACATTGTTAGGAGGACATGCAGACTCCACACAGAAAGGACCCAGACCGCCCCACCCGGGGATTGAACCTGGGACCTTCTTGCTGTGAGGCGACGGTGCAACCCACTGAGCCACCGTGTCGGCCCATGTCTTGAAATTGTATGTATTAAAGTAAACATGCATGCAAAGTTTGAACGAATGTTACAGCACGCTAATCTAGCAAAACATGGACCAGACCTAACTATAAAATATATCGTGCTGACCACCACCAGACCAGACCAGGCCACCAGCCAGTGGGGACTTCTCGGTGTTGGACAAACTGCCATGGACAGGATGAGTGTGTGTTTGTGCCTCCTCCTTTTGTCCCCCCTACAATTTTAGTCTTGCCCCTGGTTCTGTCATTTTATCTGTTCTAATAAATTGATATTTTATTACCGAACTGGTTGTGTAAAATTAATCATTTGCATCAACCCTTCACCTCTGACATCATAATATGATTGCTGGGGGATGCTAATGGACAAAGAATGGTTAGTCCACAAAATTAGCCTTACAAAACCTGGATTCCACTGGCACAATCCAAGACTTGGGTGGCAACATAGCTAGGCGGTAATTTATTACCAGTACTGATGTCCTATCTAGTGAGTTTGTGTTACCTAGCAATGTCTTGCCTCGGTGTAAATGTGTTGACTTATTATCAAAAACTAGTCTAAAACTTTGCTAACACAGCAAAACATCAAGCAAGTGCAAAAACACAAGACATTACAAACCAGCTAATAAGTCCAACAGCAAGCCCCACAACATGTCCCATGATAGCTCACTGGTTAAGACATGGGCCTATTAACTGGAAGGTCATGAGTTCAAATCCCAGCACCACCAGTTGGGCCATTGACCAAAGCCTTAATGCTCAACAGCTTAAGTTAGATAGAACTATAATAGATATAAATAGATAGAATGTAAGTCACTCTGGATTAGGGTGTCTGCCAAATGCCATAAATATAATCTTAATCCAACAGCAAGAAAGCCAGCTCAGCTTCTATATGGCATCCTTTTATATATTTACAGGGGTTAGACAATAAAACTGAAACACCTGTTTTAGACCACAATAATTTATTAGTATGGTGTAGGGCCTCCTATTGCGGCCAATACAGCATCAATTCATCTTGGGAATGACATCTACAAGTCCTGCACAGTGGTCAGAGGGATTTTAAGC